>LR544476.1:35387-71208 GCA_900536305.3 Caenorhabditis sp. 40 LS-2015
CCCCCCCCCCCCCCTTTCTACTCTCTGGATGAGGAAGCGTACCGACATGCGATCGACTATCGCTATGAGGAGAGGAGGCTGAAGGAGCTCCGGGAGAGGTGGGAGTAGTGTAATCCAGCGGAATGACTGGCGCCGTTGATGGGTAACGTCTTATATTTATTCTGCACCAGAACATCAAGTTTTTTCTTTCAGACCACCGTCACAGCCGCCCCGCCGTCACACCACCTCCCAGCCGTCGCACCCCTCCAATACCACAACCCTCCACCACGTGAGTTTCCTTTTTCAAATGTTTCAAATATGAAACGATGTGATTCCAGGCCACCTTCCACCACCTCCCAGCCGTCACGATGGTGGGTAGAGTTTTTGTTATCTATGTTATAATTTATGTTCTTTTGATCTTCTATACTCTTTTTGTAATTTTCTATTTTTTCTCATTTTTGATCTTCTATACTCTTTTGTAATTTTCTATTTTTTCTCATTTTTGATCTTCTACAATAAACGTGATTTTGAATTTCCCGGTTGTTGCGGTGGAGCATCTTTGTTTACACAATCTAGGGGGGTAAATCTAGGGAGGGGGAGAAAGTGCCGAGGGGCACCTTTGTTTACACAATCTAGGGGCGTAAATCCAGGAGAAGGGGCATAAGTCCAGTCATTACACTACTGGTGGGAGCAGGAGGAGAGGCGGAAGGAGGAGACGCGGGAGAGACGACGCGAGGCACGCGAGCGTGAGAGGGAGCAGCGAGAGTGGGAGGACGAGATGGAGGCTTATAACTGCCCCGCTCACTATTTCGAATAAGTGAGTTTTTTTTTCGGAATGTTTCAAATATAGAATGCTATTTTTCAGAAGATCACCGCAGCCACCATCTTCGGAATCGGCACTCGTCTTTTTAATGGTTCATTTCATTCTTTCTTTCTGTAGAATAAATCGATTCATTTTTGAGTTTCGTCTTCTTTTCCCTCGAGCACTTTAAGCACATGATCCGTCTTCTTTTTAGTCCTCACTTTAACTAAAGTTATCTCGGTTCCTGTAACAGATATGAAAAAGTAATCAACTTACAAAATCTTTCTTATGTTGTGCTTAACATTTTTTTAGTTGACAACTTTTTTATAACTGTTACAGAAACCGAGATAATTTTGGCTAAAGTGACGGGAAGAGGATATCAATCTACGATGAAAATTTGTGCTGTGGTTCTTGCAGGCTCACGATAAACTTGAAGTCACTTCCATCTCAACTTCTTTATCTTGTTTCTTTGTTCTTTATTATCTTTTGTTGCTCTGTATAAATTTGGGAATTTCCGGCCGACACATATTTTCTTTGATAAGATCTCAAGACTTCGAAGGTAGAGAAGGCAGCTTTTAACTTATTAAGATTTATTGATTAGTTATTAAATAAGCAAGAAAAATAAGAAAATACAAGAACATTAAGGAAAACTGAGAACCAGTATCCCATCATTCCCGACCTCCGGCACAAACTGCGCTCCTTTGTACCCTTATAAGCAAGAAAAAATAAGCAAGAAAAATAAGAAAATACAAGAACATTAAGGAAAACTGAGAACCAGTATCCCATCATTCCCGACCTCCGGCACAAACTGCGCTCCTTTGTACCCTTGCCAGCCTGCCAGAATCGTCGCTCGGATCGCGGCGAAACCATTCGTGGAGTGGTTCCCGCGCCCGGTCTCGATCCTGGCCATCCTCTCTCCACTGGCCACCATCGAGTCGATGATCTCCTCGATGTACCTCTCCGCCATATAGACGGTGAGGCCGTGGAAATCATAATAGTGGGGCCCCCGGGGGTGCCCCTTATTCCACTCCTGGACCATTCGCAGGATGCCGACGTCGATGGCGTATTCCTCGGCAATGTTGGTGGCGGCGAACTTTCGTTTCTGAAAAAAATAGGGTTTAGATCAGAGTAATCATTAGAACTTTTAAAAACTTACATGCTCCAGCTGCACTCGATCCTTGAACTCCTGCTGCGCGTGGTGGAACTCCGCAGTCTCCGCGTACCACTCAAGATGGTACTCCTTGTCCGTGGGGTGAACATACTCACATTTCTCCCCATACGGACACCTCCCACTACCCCCTCTGGCATAGTTGGCGCACAACTTAGTCTTGTGCTTCGGATTCAGAGCTCTCTTCTCGAGAGTCTTCCGAGTGTCATGGAGCTCGTGGGCGCCATGAGCGAAGCCACAAGAATCTCCCATGGGGCAACGTCCCGAACGGGAGAAGTGCCTGCAGAGGCGGGTCTTGAATCCGAAGATTCTGACCTGCGGAGCATCCTCGCCGCTGTCCGAATCCTCTGACGAGGAGTTCGTCGAGCAACTGGTGGAAGGCTCTGGGAGTGGAAGGTAGGCGGAGACTGGGACGAAGGTGTACTGGACTTGGGGAGCGAAAAACTGTTGACCGAAATCTGAGGTCATACAGTATTGCTGCTCCTGAAAAAAATTTCCATGAGAAAGAAAGTTCTAAAAAATTAACTAACCTGGCCAAAGAACATGGATTCTCCTTCTTGAACGGTGTATTGCATGTTGGTGAACATGATATTAGCAAAATATTGGATTTAGGGGGTACAGGTTGTATAGAGACAACAATGAAGAACGGGGTGATTTCAGAAGACATCTCTATTCGGTGTGACTATGTGTTCCGGTTCACACTGTCACCTGGACCATGAACTATAGTGGGAACCGGATGATGTGAAGATAGAGTGGGGGTGGGAGAACAATGGGGAGTGGAGAGACAATGGTTGTAAAAAAATCAGTTGTCCGAAAGGTTGTAAAATTGGATTCTTCTAATTGGCCTTAACTCCTTCACACTCTTTCCAACCTTGAGTGACTTTCAAAGTCATTTCGTTCAGAAAGTTCTAGACTTTTCCCAAGCTCATTGGAATCCTTGCAAACCCTCCAGAGCCTTCTAGGATCCCCCAGAAACTTTCAGAATTCGCCAGCATGTTCTGAGACTTTCAGAATCTTTTGGGCCCCTTCTAAAATCTTGTAAAAGTCTTCGGAGTCTTCCTCCATCCTCGGCAAGTCTCCGAAGCAATTCAGAACTTTCCAGTATCGTTTAGAATCCTTCAGAATCCTCTAGAGTCTTCCATACTGCTCAGGAGCTTTTAGTGCACTTCTGAGACTTATAGAATCTTTCAGAAGCCCTTAAAAATGTTCACAATCTTTTAGAAATCTTCAGAATCCTTCAGGTGACTTCCACGTTTTCCCAGACACCTGTCGAACTGTCTAGAGGAATTTAGAAGGCGTCAGAATCTCCAGTTTTCATTGGTGTTGCTCCAGCTGCTCGGAACTTGTTCCCCTTCTATGTATCGAATTCCTACAAAAATGATGATTTTATTCCGTCGGTTTCACATGCTGAATAATGTAAGATTAATACAATTGTAGGATTCTGAATGGACGCCAGACTTTATTCAATATGTTGTGAATCAAAAAAAAAAAACGAATGAGAGTTAAATCCCAGAAGACTTCGTCTTGGTGCCACTTCCTGTCCTCTTCGTCTTCTTAGTACCTGTCTTGGTAGCACTCGCGGTTCCAGAAGTTCTCGTTTTCCCGCGTGTCTTCCTCTGCGTTTCCTGTCTCGCCTCAACCATAACTTCTGCATCTGGAGTCGACCTCTTCCGGCAGAACATGTAAGCACCCATGACCAGAACCAACAAGACGAGTCCTCCAATAACACAACCTAGAAGAATTGGTGTGGAACTTTTGGCGGTGGTGGTTGTTGGCGGTTGAGCTGTGGAAGTTTTGACCTCTGGTGTAGTTGGGCCTGCTTTGGTGGTGGTTATCCAGAAGCAAACTGGGGCTGAAAATCGTGTCTTAGAAAAACATGGTCTTCACAAAATGATTCCTACAATTTTGAAAACTATCACAATGAATTTGGACGATCTCACTAATCTTCTTGTAGCAGTAACGATGGCCATTGTCTCTACACGTTTCCATCATGACTTGAGGGAATGCTATGCATAATGGGAGTTGCTCTGAAATCAATGAAAGTTGAAGCGTCCCCCTCACTATCAGCATACCATACATTGGATCACAATACAAGTCCAATAATCCGGACCTGAAAAAAAACATTGTATGTACGTTTTGAAGAGTATGATAGCTTACATGCTAGAATCGAATTCGGAACTTAGGCCAGCCTGGACCAATTCGCTGAAAATCAATAACTTTTGAAGATCAAAAAAACTCACTTACTTTCTCTCCTCTGCGGACAATGCAGCCTTTCTAAACCTCATCGGTGGGTGGATAACTTTTTTTGTAATTTTTTTCATGGCGGTTCCAACGAACTTTCTTTTCTCAAACCTATGCCCTTTGGTACAGTAAACTAGGCTAACAAAGCATGCCACTATGACCAAGGTTATGGTATCAGAACCTTTCAGAATACTTTAGACACCTTCTAGAATCTCCCTGAATACTTCAACGTTCTTCTGAAACCTTGAGAATTTTTCGAAATCCTGAAGCATTTTCAGAATCCTCTATGATTACTTTCGACTTTTTTTGAATTTGAAAGAATCGATCAGACGCCTTCAAAACCTCTCAGAGACCTGCCTTAAAAATCTTATAAAATTCACTAGAATCTTTCAGAATCTTTCAGGATCTTCTAGAATCTTTCAGAAGCCCGCAACGTCTTTCAGAATCCTCCAAATCCCTTTAGAACTCTCCAGAATCCTCCAGAATCTTTCAGAATTTTTCAAGATCTTCCAGAATCTTCCAGAATCTATCAAAATCTTTCAGAATCTTTCAGAATCCTACAGGATCTTCAAGAATCTTTCAGAATCCTGTAACGTCTTTCAGAATCCTTCTGAAATTTTCAGAATCCTGCAACGTCTTTCAGAATTTTGCAAAATGTTGCACAATATTGCTGATTTCTGGAACGTCTTTCAGAATTTGTCAGAATCTTTTGGATTTCTCTGGAACCCTCCAGAATCTTCCAGAATCTCCCACAAACTATCAGACTCCTCAGAGACTCTGTTGGATCCTTCAAAAAATTTTCCAGACTCCTGAACAACTTTTCAGAACATTCCAGATTTCTCCCAACTTCTCTAATTTTTTTCAGGTTTTTTTCCGAATCCTTATTAATCCTTTGTGAACTTTCCGAACCTCACAATATCTAATTCCGCTTTTTCAAATTTCAAATTTCAAATTTTGTCTTCTCTTCTTTTCTTCTTTCCCATTGAATTCACTCATTACTCATTTCTCTCTTTCTCTCTCCCCCTTCTTTCTTTATGATTAATTTACACCGAAAATTTGAACAAAGAGAAACGGAAAGGAGAGAAAAGGGGCGGAGCCTATATTTCTTAGGTTTTTTTTTTGGAGTTTTCAAATCATTATTCAACTTTCTATCTGGCGACCGACTGTTTTGGACGCTTCAACTTGTTGTACATATGCTTTGATTTTTCCGAAGATAAGTTCGAGTAAGTTTCTTGACCCAAATTTTTTAGAAAATTTGTTTTTAGAATGTAATAGTTTTTTTGGAGAATCTAAAGGATTCATAGGTCTACTAACTAGGCTGTATTATATCAGGGCCCGGATCCCGCCCAGAAATCCTAAACTTCGCCTGCAGTGACTCACTATGTATAAATCAAACCAACTTTTCTACAACTTGAATTTTTACGACTTCTCAACTCAATCATATTCCAAGAATTTCAGAATGAACGAGAACCAACCACCACTCGCCGCCATCGACGATGACGTCATCATCCCA
Organism: Caenorhabditis sp. 40 LS-2015; assembly: GCA_900536305.3. NCBI lineage: Eukaryota > Metazoa > Nematoda > Chromadorea > Rhabditida > Rhabditidae > Caenorhabditis > Caenorhabditis tribulationis. The sequence continues at coordinate 41,091 of LR544476.1, forward strand.
CCCGTCCCAGCACCGCCAGCACAACATGGACCTCTCCAGCCCGTGGGGCAAAACCAGCAGGTACGTGAGTAGTTCAAAAAGTAGGGCGACCATTCCATGTTTTGAAGTGCGGAAAAAATCAGCTTCCTAGTATACTCAGTCTTCTGAGAGGAAGCCTCCTAGCTACAGTATCTTTTCACTTTCTAAAAATATGCGTCATTCTAAGAAAGCCTTGCAAAAACTTCACCCTAATGTTTCCAAACTTTGTAAAACATGCATGTTTCAGGAGAATGAACAGCTGCGTCACCAGCTGTTCCTCAAGGATAGGAGAATGGGCGCTCTGGAGCGCCGTATCGCAGCCCTGACCGCTCAGAGTGCCCAACTCACCGGCGCCCTCGAGAGGGAGAGAACAGGAGCACAGACTTGAACGGCTGCAGCGCCTGGTAACTTAGAAAACTCAGATTTGATAATGAATTGATATGATTTCAGAGAGCTCAAGCAGTCTCGGCCCGACGGGAGCGTGAGCTCGAGGAAATCCGGGCGCAAAAAAGGAGGGCCGAGATGGCCCTCCAAAACGCCACGATCGCCAACTCCAATATGGAGATGGAGCTGCAGGTAACTCATAACATGAAATAGAATGGTAATGTACTCTTTTTTTCAGGACACCCGAGCACGACTCGCAGCAGTGCTCCGCAACTCACGGAGCCGGATCCCATGCGCCGTATGGTTTGCTCCCTACGATGATGGGGTCAACTTCATCGCAGTGTTAAGTAGGTTTTATACACTTCACACATTATCACTTACTAGGGAATGTTTTGCACATAGGATGGAGTTACGGAATGTGACATATATCATTCGATAGCTAAAAAAATTTGCAATCAATTCATATAATTTGTTTTTGCGGCGGCCGCCGCTACCTCGAGAAAATTGGGTCGGAAAATTTAACACTAAACTCAGTTGATTTTGCACTGAAATCCACGCGTGGCAGCCACGACGAGGTCGCTTTCATATATGCAAAGTTGAGAAGGAAATTTCAACTGATCGGTGGTTTAGGGGATAAGAGGCGTGGGTAAGAAACTTTGACGGTCCGGTTCGAACCCACTCTGTGGAAACTATTTTTGAATTTTTTTTGGACATTTTTGGATGATCATAACTGCTCACAGAGCAAGATTTGGGCGTTTTGCTTATGATGGTTACCACGAAAATACATGAAATTAACCATATTTCAAGTTTTTGATAAAAAAATTTTTTTGATGAAAAACCAAAATGTCCATTGAAAGCATGGCTCATTTTTCAATTTTTCGCAAAATTTTCAATGAGGCAGAATTTGATGTCTTGATGGTCAGGCATCAAATGCATGAACCAGGGCACGTTCCTGGTCTAATTTTCTTCGATTCTCATGTTTTTTTTCTCGGTTTTTATCAGTCAGAAGTTGTAGCTCATGTTTCTTTTTTCCCATTGAAATGTATCGAAAAGTGACACGGTACGTTCATTCTTCTGCAGAACTTCCAAAATACGATTTCCAATCATCAAGACGTCAAATTCTGCCTCATTGAAAATTTTGCGAAAAATTGAAAAATGAGCCATGCTTTCAATGGACATTTTGGTTTTTCATCAAAAAAATTTTTTTATCAAAAACTTAAATATGGTTAATTTCATGTATTTTCGTGGTAACCATCATAAGCAAAACGCCCAAATCTTGCTCTGTGAGCAGTTATGATCATCCAAAAATGTCCAAAAAAAATTCAAAAATAGTTTCCACAGAGTGGGTTCGAACCGGACCGTCAAAGTTTCTTACCCACGCCTCTTATCCCCTAAACCACCGATCAGTTGAAATTTCCTTCTCAACTTTGCATATATGAAAGCGACCTCGTCGTGGCTGCCACGCGTGGATTTCAGTGCAAAATCAACTGACTTTAGTGTTAAATTTTCCGACCCAATTTTCTCGAGATAGCGGCGGCCGCCGCAAAAACAATTTATATGAATTGATTGCAAATTTTTTTAGCTATCGAATGATATATGTCACATTCCGTAACTCCATCCTATGTGCAAAACATTCCCTAGTTAGTTGGTTTTTCAGAAAACTGTGGTCACACCCTTTGTGGCGCATGCGTCACCGCCATGGGCGCACACCAGAGGGAGGCCCGGCGCGTCTGGGGCAACACACCGCCAGCACAACGATCACCAGCACCACCACGCCGAGGGATCACTTGCCCAATCTGCAGGGCATACCACCCTGCAGAGTCCGCCCAATTCTCCTTCGGAGAGTTTGGCATCCGGACCTTCGGGTTGGATGCCACGCTCTCGGAGGGGGAGCCGGTGGTTATTGGGTGATTTTTTTTTCTTTTATATATATATTTCTTTCTTTTCGTAGTACAACACAATAAACATGTAAACTTAACTTCTGGTTTCGTGAGAAGGATGGGAGAGAGAGAGAGAGAGAGAGAGAGAGAGAGAGAGAGAGAGAGAGAGAGAGAGAGAGAGTGTGTGAGAGAAATAGACAGTGACCGACTGACTCACAATCTANGAGAGAGAGAGAGAGAGAGGCCATGAGTTTGAAAAAGTTAGGCCATCAGCCTATGACCAACCATCTAGACAACAACATAAATCCGAAATGTGACCTTCAAACCTAGACTTTCAAAAAGTTAGATGAGCAGGTGTTCGTGTACAGGACGAGCGCTTCTCTTGAATTTCTCTAATCCTCTTGTTCTCCTGTACTCTCTTTCGGACTTTCGTCTATCTTCTCTGCGTCCTCTCATGCCAAGCCTTGCCCCTCCCCCCTTTTGGAAAGATGATTCATTCTAATTGCGAATAGCTTGTCTGGTTGTTTGAACTTTTGAGGCGAATTTTCAAATTTACAGCCGGATGACCAAGTCCATCGCTGACCACCTGGGTGTTCATGACCCGGACTTTGTAAACGTCCAAAAGGAGTACGATGAGATTCGAAAACTCGCCAAACAAGGGCTCCATCATCTGGACATCGACCATGGGAGTTGTGTGCTCACCGAGCGATGGATGGTGGGTTTTTGAAATTGGCGCCAAAACCTTTATTTTTGAAAAAAAAGTTTCAGAAAACCGCACACAAGTTGTTCATTCGCACCGCTCTCTGGATCGATGTAAGTAAATTTTCAAAAAAAAAAATTTTTTGGTTTTTCAAATTATTCAAATTTTCAGTTAAATCCAAATCCGTCTGTCTTCAATTTGAGCCTCGTTAGAAATATCCGAGTGATCAATAAGAGTCGATTGGAGCAGATCGTTCTTCGAGCGAATAGTCCGTTTCGTATGGTGAGTTTTCTCACGAGGAATGCAAACGCGCTCCAACGAGAAACTTTTGAATTCTTTTCTTGTTTTTCGACAACCCTCAGACGTCGAAAAAACTGAAAAATTTCGCCCAAAACATCAAAAATTTGAAGGCGGAGGTGCCTCCCAGTAGAGCGCGTTTGCATTTCTCTTGCGCCAGAAATCCGTGTTTTTCTCAATTCATGGCCTGACTTTCCAAATTCCATGGCCTAACTTTCCAAATTTCGCAGCCTAAATTTCCGAATTTCACGGCCTAACTTTCCAAATTTCACGGCCTAACTTTCCAAATTTCGCGGCCTAACTTTCCAACTTCCATGGCCTAACTTTTCAAATTCTATGGCCTAACTTTCCAGGACAAGTACAAAACGTGCATGGAGCTGCTCCAAACCACTCTTGCCGAGGAGCTCGTCGCCATGCACCATATTGCCATGGAAGTCGAGGAGGAGGAGATCAAACATCACTGTAACCAAATGGACAGTCATTTGGCCAACTTGAAATCGACGAAGCTCAAAAGAGTCGATGGATCGAAAAAGAAAAATGACTAGATTTTTTCTGGAAATTTCCACTTTTTTGATCTACTCCCAAATTTTTGTTATGAAAATTGCAGATGCCGCCGAAGCTCCGCCCCTTTTGTGCACGCCCGGTGTGTCGATTTTGGACGAGTTTTGCAGACGCAAAAATCTGAAAAATCTGTTAAAAAATTGGTTAGTCTCCAAGATTTCAAATAAGAAAACTGTTTACTTGAAAAATTTCAAAAAACTTTTCATTTGAAATTGCAAAATTTTCGAAAAAAAATTCTTTTCACAATTAATTTTTTTTTCTCCGAAAATTTCTGATTTTCTATTCGAAATCTTATGGTTTTCTCTTTTTAAAAACTCGAAAAATTCCATTTTTTTCCATTTTTATCGAATTTCAAAATGCTTGCGGCAAAATTGCAAAAAGGGGCGGAGCTTCAGCTGCGGAGGCTCCTCTTGTTGTTATTGTTGGTCCCGATTGTTACAGTATATGAATCTCGAAAAAATTCACTTTCATTACTCTAAAAACAACATAAGAAACGGGTGGTGGGGTCGCTTATAAAACTGGGGAAGAAAAAAAACTTTTGCAAAATATGAACAAAATTCAAAGAGGGAGAAAAGATACAGTCTGGTCAACAAAAAAAATCGAGGTCGACAAAATAACACGAATTTATTGATTCATCACGAGGGGTCCGAAAATTTGACTGCCGAAAATAGTGCAATTTTCGACACGCGAGTTCGAGACGATGACACCGTGAAGTTGTGTGTGGACGAGATGCGAGTTGATGATCACCGGTCTCATAGCTTCGGTGGCAGCCTGGAAGAGAGTATTTGGTTTTCTAGGCCATCAATATTTGGGATTCTAGGCCACCAACGACGAGGTTTCTAGGCCACCAACGATGAAATGCTAGGCCACCAAAGTGTCAGATCATAGACCGTCAATGTTGAGCGTTTCTAGGCTACCAGCTTGGATTTTTAGGCCATCAATTACCTCTTCCTCGCCAGCCTGAGCCTCCTGTGACGCTGCTCGTGGTTCGTCGTGCGTCGCCTTGTGGCCTCTGAAAAACGTCACTCTTTTCAAATTTCAAATTTCCCGCCCAAAACTCACTCATACTCATAATCGACGGCCTCCAACTTGACGGCATCGACTTCAACGACGACATCGTTGTCAAGTTGCAGTGCTTCGACGACTCTGAAAGCGGGTTTCGGTTGCCTCGTTTTTGTAGCATGTACTCTTACTGTGAATGCTCCACACTTGAAGCGCGTGATGGGCTTCTGGAAGACTCCTCGGACGCCTCCTTGACGAATCGTCCATTTTTGCGCTTTTGAGCGTTCGCCTTCTCCGCGAAAACCGGATTCTTCTTTCTAGTCGAAACGCTCTTGGCGGCTTTGGCAGGCTTTTTCGACGACTTGGCCGGTCTTCCACGCTTCTTCGGTGCTCCAGAACTCTTCGACGAAGACTCAGACGACGTTGACGTCCAGGGACGTCTATTAGTGGCTCTGAGAACTCTGGAAGAGGTGGCAGCAGTCTTCTTCGGCGCATTGACGATGTCTTCCGGCGACTCGAATGCGAATTCCTCCGGCGCGTCGCTGGCGGAAGACGACGTGCGACTTTGATTTTGGACGGCCTCAGTGAGAGTCTTTGGTGGTGAGAATTCGAATTTCTTCAGAGACGCCGGTCTTTGTGGTGGTGGTGATGGAGATGAAAGCTGAAATATCGCGAAAAATTATGAAAATTTAAGTTTTCCTATTCCAGTCAACGAAATCTTCTGATTTTCATATCAAATTGGCAATTAAAATGCAGTCCATCAAGCTTTTTACCTCTAGAAACCCAAAAAACCCGGAAATTTTTTGTAAAAATTGACTGAAAATTGAAAAAACCCATCGAGAATCACTTCGAAAATGATGCAAACTTTTCGAAACCGGCGCTCCGCCCCCTACTCTGCCTCTCTCGTTTCTGCGCACACTCTCGTCTCTCAAGCTCGAAATCTGGGATCATTTCGTTTTTTCTTTCGTCGAATTTGCGTCATTTTCGATTTTTGAGATATTTTTAAGCACTCTTTTCCCATTTTTGACCCATGTCTGTCTCACCGCTTCCGTCTCCGTCTCCGAATCCGAACCCGAACACTCCCAGATGTAGGCAGCGGATTGGTTGTACAGTTGGACCATTTGGAAAGATCTGGAAATCGATTTCTGGCGGGAAATTTGAAATTTTCAAAAAAATTGGAAAACTGGAGCACAAGAAATAGAACAACCGATACAAACGGTAGGTCAAAAAAATAGAAGAATCCAGAAATGAATGGAGAATTAGTTTATAAATTGAGGTTAGAATAATTCAAAAATTATTCAACAGTCTGTGAATCCGGATGTTCATTTTTTCGTTGAATAGTGTCCGAATCTCTGAAAAATCAAGTTTGTTTTAGAAATCTCATGGCTTGAACCTTTCGCTGAAATCGATTCAAAATTTCAACGTCGAGAAGAGCTGAGGATTCCGGAAGAGTTCCAAGACACCGGGCTCAAGTCGGTGCTGGATTCTGGAAGCTTGGAACTTTGGTGAGTCTTCAGATGGACTTTTTATTTTGAAACTCGTCGAATTTCCAGTCGATCCATATAACTTTCAACGAAATCGGTCCACTGGCAGTAGTGTCAATGAGGTATCAATTTTATCTCCAAAATCTTTGGATTTCTTTGCGATATTACAGGAATCATCGTTCCACAAAGTGTTGACGACGCGTTCCATCTCAATCTGTGTGCGAAGGTTCGCGCGCGACACTGGTAGATCAAAAATCCCGATAGTTTTTTTTTTCTGGAGTACCCATCGGACAGAGTGAACCATCAACTTGGTTACTGGGCAATGGAGTTAGTGTGTTGGGTAGCAGCGGCTATAAAAATTCATGGTTAGGGTAGATTTGAAGAAAAACGCCTTGAAATTTTCGGCTTAAATGGATGGCACGTTTTGAGATTTTGTGGATTGGTTAAGCGGCTTGAGCCGGGTTTGATCTAAGGAGCAACGAGCCAAAGTCAGACGGTGCCGTCATTCGCAAGCGTCATTGAGATTTTGGAGGATTTGGGAGGTTAAAAAATTAAGAGGGTGCGAAAAACAACCCACCGGTACCTGTTACATCTGTTGGTGAGAGAGTACGAGAGGTTAGAGATTGCCAGCTGTGCCAGAAGTATGAATGGGTGTTGAGCGGTTGTTAGGTCCAAACGAAAATCTGTTCCGGCTTCCGTTTTTTGCCCGTCACCTTTGGTCGTTGCTTAACTTGCCAGATCGGACGGGTGAGTGTGAGCGAGGACAACCGGCTTCGAAATTTTTGTTTGACGGGTCTGAAAACGAGCTTTTGTCATAGGGACATGGAATACAGGGACATACATACCCAAATTAGGGCACTGGTAGATCTAAAATTGAGCAAGTTGCACAGCGACACGCCTCTTTTTGCAACGCAGCCGTTTTCAGCTTTTTATCACATGTTTTATAAAGGGTCGTGTAGTTTAAACGCATTGTCCAGCTTGCGGCCCGCCGACGTTTTATTGTACAGACAGTAGTGCTGAAGACACTCGATCAGATTTGGATGTGTCCTGGTGGGGCGGATTACAGTGTCGACTTGGTTGAGGAGTGATGGAAGTGTTAAGACTTCCTGAAATGTTGACAGATAATTTGAGGAAAAAACTAAGTAATAGACAATCTGGCATATTTCAAGAGCAAACAGTCAACAACGAGCTTGTCACTCACTTCTTTTTTGAGAGATGGAGAGACGTCAGAAGTATAGGTTAGTGTTGAGCTGAACTCCAGTTTCCTTCGTTTATTTCCTTCAGCCGAATTTTAAATGCCGTCGAATGAATTGTGGGAGTCGTTGTCTTGACCGAAAGTGAGAGCGAGAGGGTGCAGACAAGCGGAGGAGTGCAGACGCTTTCAGAACTATGAGGTCTGAAAACTAAGTTACAGTGATATTAGGGATTACTGTGAACATGACAATGAACCTGCACGGATGTGTGAGTAGTACCATTGAAAAGATGAGGGTTCGGAAGATATTCTCGCATTTTCAGAAACTGATGCCGATCTTCAGAGGGCTCACTCATCGTCTCGTTCAGGTCTGGTTAAGTCAACTGACGCAGTATCTTTCATATATAATCCGCTAGAGGTTTGTTCATCAACAACTTGGTCAGGATGTCCGCTTTCGTTTTCTACAAAGAAAGTTGATGAAATTGCTCGCGCCCAAAGTCAAACCTCGACCTGTGCGTGGTACCAACTGATCCACTCCGGGCAACTGAACAGCAAGGGCATCTCGGTTTATGAGAAAAAGATTATTCTTAATTGAACGCACAGAGACTTGGCGCACGAAAAAGCAACCGAGCTCCAGCGAGGGGCTGACGAACATCTTGAATTTTTTTTGACAATGTTTCTTTAGTTATGTCGACAATTTGTAAAGATAATAGGAGATGAACTCCCTTTGACGACGAAGAAAAAAGATACCTCCCAAAACATTAGAAAATTTGAAGGCGGAAGCGTCTCTCAGTAGAGCGCGTTTGCATTTTTCTAGCGCCAAATCTCCGTGCGCGCAGCGACTCTAGTAACTGTTGAAATATTGGAATCTAAATCCCGCACTTACCTATTAAATCGTGTCCACTAATTTTAGTTTGTCGGATGGTTCAACGAGGAGCGAAGACAGCTAGGACATGATAGGCCGCAAGTTTCCGACACTCAGGACTCACTGATTTCCCACAATATGATGAGAAGAGAGCCTTTTCTGATTGTGTGAATTATGGCGCCGAGATGGGTCGAACAAGGGCTGAAAAATGAAATTTGAAAAATGAAAGAAGAACGGAAAACTGTACAAGAAAAGAGAAGCAGCAGAAAAAGGCGCAACGCTACTCTGCATACAGATTTGAAAAAAATTGGCTTTGAAAGCGATCTACTCCAGGTATCGCAAGCCACACCGCAGAAACTAATAGTTACCATTCCAGTAACAAAGGTCAAGTAAGGATCCGTGTTCTGAACACTGCAAGAGCCTGAGACATCAAACTAAAAACAGCTGTCCGCAAAAACGGTATCTCGCTGGTTCTTACCACTAAAAAGTGTAAAAGGATCCATCACTCAAGTGCTCGATCAAGGAAGACACCAGAAACGCATCAAGATGATCGGGATACGACAGTCATCCTACAAGACTTGCCACAGCTTGGTTCGCGGCATTCTCCGAGGATACTGAAGACGAACCTCGAAACTCTAAAAAGTAGGTGAAAATTTTATTATGATGTTTTACCTTCATTCGGATCGTTGGCTATTTCCACTGGAATGCCTTCGTTCTCTAATTCACTTCTGATGACTGTGGTCATCGACTTCTGCAACGAAAATGACCTGCAAAAATCATTCATGTTTTAATCTCACGTTCTCTGTTCATTCTCGAGTTATTCAAACACGAGGCTTTGGTCTGAAAAAAACAACGACACTCCGCATGTGCCGCTCACTGCAACTCTAATTTGTCGTTTTTTGCAGTATTGCTGCACAAATCTCAAAATCCGACGACGCGTAACTTCTGAAACGGATTTCATATTTGCCCTGAAAAGGAGAAATGAAGATATACACCGATGAAAACGGGTGAGAACATCGAAAACAATTAGTGAGTCAGAAAATCATTTTCTTCATTTACATTAAAATCGGAATCATTTCAGTTGTAATGGCACAGAAAAGCAGAGAGGATTGAGAGTGACTTGAAATTCGAGCATGTTCCTTTAAAGTACGGTAGCACTACACAGGATATTTTCGTGGTGAGATATCGCGGAGGCCAAGGGAAATATTATATATCATAATGAACTGACGAGACTGGTGAGGGGATAATTGCGAAAGAATGAAGACGAGTGTGAAAGAGAATAAATATTCGCGATCTGCAAGATAGTGCAACCTAACAAGAAAACAGAACTGCAAAGCGGTCTATGCTCGTGCCACACGGCTCTACGTGGAACTCACGTCTACCTAAATTACGCTGCGTGACGACCCTAGACAATTCTTTCTCGGTCGCGCAAAAAGTTACACAATCCCAACTCAACATTGAAATAAAAATAAAAGCCTAGAAAAAACGCCCAGTGTGAAGTTTCAGGCAACCATGGCATTGCTCATTCTTAACGCGAATGTTGCTACGAGACCAACTTGGTGGACAACTCCCAAAAAGTGGGCCTACATAATTTCTCGGGCTGAAGGAACTGATGAAATGCGTGCTTATGCCGGGATCTGACATATCCAGGATTCCTTGGCTTCTAACAGAAAAACTGCAGCACGGCTGATGAATTCCACGTGTGTGCAAGCTGGGATGTCGTTTGTGTCGAAAGAGCATGAGCGAGACGCAGACGATGGGCGTTGAGCTTCTCCTGAAAAATACTCTTCAATGGTGAGTCCAACGTAGCCACATTTCCAAGTTCACATGATTGCAAACGGTTTTCATGAATTCGCAGTCTGTTGGCACACTTTTGAAGAAACATTGGAGAGGATACCTCGCCACGCACTTGATCTCTTCCCAGTTCAACTTCGTGACCACAAATTTGCAGATTCACTAGAGTGTGCAACTTTCGAAGCACCTTGAATGCTGCAGCTCGATGAACTCACAAAACGAGAAGTGGCAGTAATCCCGCTCGTATATCGATACAGAAAAGTGAAGAGAAAACAGGAGGCAGCTGCAAGACGCCGAAATTCTCGCTGCCATGTCGACTCCAAGTGATGAGCTCAAAAGAGAACCTGATGGAGAAGATTGACAAAGACCCTGCAAACAATTAGGTTGCTCTCGTCTGGTTTCATTCACTTACCTCAACTCAAATTTTAGACTCAGAGTGATCTGGCACCAAAAAATCTGCCGCTGACACCGTGCTCGCGTCGTCTGGGAGAACCAATAGAGCAGCAGTAATAGAAGACTCGAACCTCTGACCTCAAGGATACACACCTCAGAAAGAAACATCGATGCTCCTTTTCACTCGTTTTTGAAGTTTCCGCTGATCTGAAATCATCAATATCAGTGAGTTTCACCTTCAAACTAGAACCTATAACATAACCTTTCATTTTCTCGATCGAGTGAACCAAGAAGAGAATCAAGAGAGGAAGATGGGGCAGTCCCCCACAGGGAACTGGCGTCATAGAAATGCAATCGCGCTCCACTGATTGGATGTCTCCAAAAAATTGTTCACCTTCTATTATCCTCGCAGATTTGTTTGGGAAAGCGGAAAAATTGGAAATGTTTGCCAACCCAAAAACCCGCCGGATAGAGCATGTTCGCATACCTTCGGCTCAAGTTTGCAGTGGCCACCGGATCCATATCGATGACCAATTTTCCCAGCTTTGCCGATCCCGCCTACTCACTGAATTCTCCGACTGTTTCTGTCACATTTTCTGCAATGTTTTTTGTTTTTAAGTTCTTCGATTTTCACAATAAAAATATACCTTATTCGGCTGAATTATTGCAGTCGTAATGCGGGCACATCAGCGGTGTTTGCGGACCTTGCTCCAAGCATTCAAAAAAATCGCTTTCATTCATTCTACTTCTGGAATAGTTCATTTTTCTTCTATCTTCGAGGTTGCTCAGATGGCGAGAAATGAACTAAAACTCACTAAATTCGACCGAAAAATGTTGCTTCCTTGCTGAAACAAACGAGATTTTTCGAACCGGCGAGTGTTTTGAATTTTGTTTTTTTTCTGCTTCGGACAATTACTTTCGCACGGGGTTGCAAATGGGTACTCAAAGCAAGTGCGGTTCGTTGCGAGTGGCCCTGGCGACGTGCCAATAGAAATTTTGGCAACAAGCCAAGAAATTTGTCAATGATAATTTGAACTGTGAGTCGCTACGCAGTCCGTTTCACCGACCGCGCCGCAGCCGCGACGCCCCTGAAAGCACTCGAAAAATTCAAACGCAGGAACCATTTTGCAACCTCGTGTTTTTGATTTTTTTTCTTCAATCTGTGTTGATAATAGGAGATGAGAAACCTTTTGAAGACGAAAAAACGGAGAAAAATTTCGCACAAAACGAACATTTCAAAATTGTGAAGACGGCGGCGCCTCCTAGCAGAGCGCGTTTGCATTAGGTCTCCGTGACAATCATCAAGAACTTTGGTAAAACTGAAAAAAAAACGCAAATTCAGCATTTCGTTCAGTGGGTGGGGATTACTTTTGAACGAGGGGAGCGAGATCCGCAAACACCGCTGATGTGTCTGCACGACAATATGTGTCGTCCAAAGTCCCAAAAATTTGTCAAATTTTGGGCTAAACTCATCCAAACTCACTCCTATTTTTCCAAATTTCCCAGGACGCACAATATGAACGAGTGATACAGTATGCCAAATCGCTGCGAGACCCTCATCCAGAACTGAAGTTTGGACTCCTCTCGGACAATTCGAATGCCGAGCAGCAAAAACACTCGAATTTAGGCCCAGAAGTGGAAAAAATCGCCTCAGCTTCATCAAGAACAAGTGCATTTTTTCGTGACAGTGTTTGCGGAACAGGCATCACAATCGACGAGCAAAGCTGTTTTTGCTCATTTTTTCTCTGGGAAAACGAAAGCGGACATCGTGACCAAGTATACGAAAGTAAGGAGTTCACATTTCACCTGATGGAATCCGATTAGACGATCGAAAATATTTGAATCATTCGTCTCCAAAGAAATTCCGATATTTTCTCAGCTCAATTTTCTTCTTCTCGTCAGAATTATTGGTAACTTCTAAAACGGCTTTAAAATATAGTTCTCATTCTTTCAGCTCCTTTTTCATCGTCGGAACCCTATGATGTCGTCCACAATTGCACGCTGAGGGAAGAAGATTACCGAGAGAAGGGAAAATCTAGGTGGAAAGTTCAAAGTCGCTAATATGCATGGTATGGTGAGCATTCATTGACGCACCCATCTTCCAAATAGTTTCAGTCGTACGATGTGGATTTGGCTAAACAAATGATGAGAATGAAAACCTGCGATCAATTGGAGAACGGAACATATTTTAGAATGGAACATTTACACCAAAACGAAGCTGAACTGTTTCAATGAGTCGCTTTCCAATGAGGTTTGGACTCGAAAATCGTAGAAATTGTTCAGTATTGATGTGCTTATTTATGGACCAAGGTAAGATGTAGCAAAACAATGACAGGATCTAGCCAGATTTTCAGATACACATTCGACTCGTCCGACTTGAAAACCGGATCCGCTGCTTCTCAGTGCCCCCCACGGAGTAACGGAGCGGGGATTTTGTACCCCCGCACGGAAATGGCATTGGCAGAAGTATTGTAATCGAGGATGACGAGAATGCAGCGGGAACTTTGAGTTTTCCATTGCTCATAACGTTTTGTTCCATTGAGGCCCTAATGATCCAGTAAAAAATCCAATCTTATTTTTTGTTGCCATATTGGCTATTTCGTGTTTCGTTTCACGCTCCACCTGGAATTACCTGGGCATCTTATAGATTTTCTTTGAGAGCCAATTTTACCTTAACCCAGATTATGAGAAAAAGTTCATTTGGTCAAGAAGCTGCGGAAACTTCCTGTTGAAAATTTGAGATGTCCACAACCTGATTCACTATGATTCTGAGAATAAAGAACAACACAATCATCATTACTCATTTATTAAGGTAATCAAGAGTTTTTGTCATTCGAACGATTCATTATTTATACAACATAGGCGAGTAAAATCACACTCATCATGGCGATCCCGAAGTTCAAGGTCAACCGGACTGCTGGGCTAGTTTCTCCAGACGCTCCTCCAGTCGTCTCCTGAATCGCTTTTCTCGGTGGCGAATCGCACAGTTTCCTCTTCGTGACACCATGAGTACAATTGGATCCAAGCGGACCACGAACGAAGTCGGATCCTTTAAATGTGCCTCTGAAATAAAACTTTATTACTGAAAGTGCGCTAGTTTAGAACTCACTTCGGTCCGAACAACCAATCGAAATCGGATCCCTGGCACTTCGTCTTGAAATGGCATCTTGTGAATTGAGTTTGTAAGGGATGGTCAAGAAAATATAATGATGCATAATCGCGCTGGGGTCCCATAAAATCTTCAACGGCTTTCCGATCCTCCGCTTTGTCTCTTAGATGGCAGATAAATATATATCCGCAGATCTGACTCCACAGAAATGCTATTATAAATTCGCAGTCTGTTGGCACACTTTAAAAGTTCTCAGGATAACTCGTCGCGCATTTGATCTCTACCCAGTTCAGTTTCGCCGCGCGATTGAAATATAATTTTGGCGCGGCGAAATTGAATAAGGAAAAGATCAAATGCGCGGCGAGGTATCCTGAGAACTTTGTCTGTGCGCCTTTAAAAGTGTGCCAACAGACTGCGAACTTATAATACCAGCAAGGCGGAAGTTGGCTCCTTTCTTCACATCGTCACAAGACTTCCACGATTTCATCGCTTCCAGTCCTAGTTCCGGAGTGTACTTCTGAAATCGTGCATTACTTTTTGTTGAGTGTGGTTCCAGCTGTCAACAAGAAAAACAGAACAACACCCACTAATTCATGCATGTTCGCGATTGCGTGTGCCGCTGCAAAATTTCTGCGTGCGCCATTCCACCATGTGTCGAATTCTCTAATCGTGTGTTCTGGCAATGTGCAGTTGATGACGAAATTAGCATGTGTGAATTGTGCTGGAAAGTAGTTCAGTATGACTTATGAATGGGAACGAAAGACTGACCGCACATCAGAAAAACTCCAATCACTTGAAAGGGTTTCATGTTTTTCTTGTGGTGTTTGCAAACGATGGAATGACGGAATGAGCAGGAGTGTGGGAAAAATCTTCGATGAACTTCACGTGGAGAGGAGAACTTCAGCGAAAGTTCAAAGAATATATTCAAAGCGTGAGACTATGGTGTCAGATGCCTAATCAGAAGCTGGTTCACTTTCGGAGAAAGGCATCCGTTGCCAAGTTATTTGGAGCAACTGTTGACTGTGCTGGCTCTAAAAATAAAAACTAGTTCGCGGCATCACGAAACAGGAACGTACAGCATCTCTTATGCTTTCTCGTTGCAGTCACTAGCCATGTTGAATTAAATGAACAATATGAAAATCCGATTGGTATCTCACATTCGCATAGTCTGGAATATCAAACCATAAGTAATGAAAATCTAGAAAAAAAACTACTACTCACTGATGACAGCGGCTCTGTTCTCGTCTACTTCATCCTTGTACTGCCAGTTTTCTAAATGAAAGCATAACAAGTATTCAAAAACCAACTTCCGAGTTGATGGATGCAGTTGATGACTCATGAGATTGTAGAGGTTTTCGGTTTCAGCTCAAAATGTGATTAGATCAAGGGCACTGCAATTCAACTCTGGTGCCGGGGAAAGTGTGGCGCCAGCAACCGACAGGGCCCAACATTTGGAGAGGCTTCGGTTATGGCTTCATCGACGACAGTTGCACGGACTATCGCCCATCTCTGCAAAAGAAAATCCGATTTAGGGATGATGAAAAGAATAACTGGAAAAAATTCAATTTAACTATGTAGAATGGATTTATCACGAACGGAGGAAAGAAAAACATATCAATAATCTGCAAAAACGTTTAAAAAACCCCGAAAAACGATTTTTCGAAAAAAACTTCTAAATTTTCCCAGAATTTCAGTCTCAAAATCTTCCAATTTCCGATTTCAGGAACACTAAAAAATCTCGAGGGTTCAGAATCCTTCTTTCCCCAATATTTCTGAAAAAAAAACAACCTGAAACTTCCATGGCTCCAAAAAGTGTCTAAACAGTTTATTATCCAAAACGAAACAAATGTTAGTAATTGAGAAACATGTGATAGGTGGGATACAGGAGATCATATACATATACAGTTGCGGCCACTGAAATATCCTTTTTGGTGATTTTCAGTGCAAAGTGGTCAACTTTGAGCAGTTGAAAAAGTATGCTCCCATCATTCGATTTCTATAAAACTTGGTGAATGTATCAAACAACTCTAGATCTTCATTTTTGTAGTTGACAACTTTTGATGATAATCACTCTCAAAGCAGTTATATCGCTTATACTGACGCCACCTCGAGTTTCGAGAATCATCGGGTTACTAGCTGACCTTTGACGTGATATAACTCACTTCACAGCGATTTCCGTAAAAAGTTGTCAACTACAAAAATGAAGATCTAGAGTTGCTTAATACATTCACTAAGTTTCATAAAAATCGAGTGATTGGAACATACTTTTTCAACTGCTGAAACTTGAGCCATTTTGCACTGAAAATCACCAAAAGTGGATATTCTTTCAAAATCCAAAAAGTCAATTCTTCTGCTTTTTTGCCGCCGGCTCTTCCATCTCCTTGCTCACTGCTGCAGCAGCAGGTCTTCGTCGTTTTCCGCTAACTTGAAAATTGACCAGAGCCAAGTGAAGATTCTTCTCCTCAACGCTCATTTTGGTACCATCCGCTTTGATTCCGCTGGGTTTGGTGTTGCTGAAAAAATGACTTCAAAAATTTCAAATTCAGATTTAAAATCGAAGAACAACTACTAATAACAGGCATTACTTTGTGGTCAAAAACACTGAAAATTCTCAAATTTTGGGCGGCAATTTCAAAATGTTCAAAAACCCTTGAAATTTTCTGATACTTACCAAGCTTCCGCCTGCCTCTTCTCCTTCTCCTCCTTCTCAATTTTCGCTCGAATTTCGCCGATTTTTCCCATCAGATCATCCTGTGTGAATTTGGCGTCCAGGTTTAGAGCCTTCGCCAAAACTTTGCTCTCCTCGGCTGTCCGTCTAGTCCTCTTCGTGACAATGTCGTTTTTCTCAATCCACATCCCCATTTCTCGATGCAAATACTTGAGTCGTCTGGAATTTTTTGTAGTTTTTGTGGTCTATTATCTATTCTACAACACAACATTTGAATTAAATATAGACCTCAAATGCGTTCTAGTCGAATTGAAAGTTTTTAAAAAATTTTACGGAAAAAAAAAATTTTTTTTCGAAAAATTTTTTTTTCAAAATTTCGAGCTCAAACTCACTTCTGAATCCTCTGCTCCTCTCGTTTCTCTCGGATTCTTCGTCGAATTTTGTCGATTTTTTGCCAGCAAAAAATGACCGTATTCTCCATGCCAGCCTCGCCATTAGTGGTCTGAAAAATTTAAAATTTTGATTTTCAACAAAATTTTTTTTGCTTTCTAAAAACGATCATAACTTTAGTTCTACACACCATTCAAAGTTGATTTTAGTACTATTCGAAAGAGCATGAAATTCTGAATTTTTTGACCCAAAATTTCAGAAATTTTGGATTACTGTACCTTGACTTTCAACTCGAATCCATCTAAAGGGGTCTCCTCAGAGTACACCTGCAAATGTCGCATGGCCAGAAACGGCGCCAATGGAGACGTCACTGGACAGGAAATGACGTCTTCTGAGTTCAAGAATCTTCTGAAATTTTTGAAATTTTCCAAGCCTACAGTAACCCTCCTCCTCACCTCTTCACCCAACTATTCTCACTTTGCCTCTGGACAACCTCCTCGTACGCTTGATTCAAGGAAACTGACACTGTTTCAAAGTGACGTAGATCAAACTGATCTTCATCCGAGCCGTGGATCTCAACAAGATGGTTGATGAGCCCCCGGGTGTGTTCCTGTGGTGCCAAGCACGTGGGGCATAGTAGCGTTTTCCACTGAAGAAAAATAAATTTTAAATTTCAAATTTGGTGCCAAAATGTAGGAAATTTAGCGGGAATTCGAATGAGCCTAATATCACCGCTAAAAGTTAACTACAACTTGAGCTAGAGCGCTTTTTAAAATCTGACCTAGAAAATTTTCTAGGCCATTTTTTCCAAGCAAAAAAAGTGATCTACCTCGATCTGCGGCTCCTCTGTGTACTCCTTATTCCCTTCTCTTTTTTCCACTCTCAAATCCTTATGATTCTCCACGAGAGCCTCCAAAAAATCGTCTCGATTATAAGTTGGATTTTTCGGCGTTTTCTTCGATTTTGAAGATCCGGGTTTTCGGTTTTCTTTCTGATTGGCGACCTCCTCTTTTTTCATAGCTGGAAATAGTCTGAATTCTGAGAAGAAAACAAATGAAAAAGTGAGAAAAAACGAGCGAAATTCAAATTATATTGTTGTAAGTGCGCTCCACCGAAGTTTTGCTAAATTTCAGCGCTAAAAATCGCGATAGGGCGGACTTTCCGACTGGAATAGAATATGCCAATAAAAATATCATCAATTTCACTAAAAAAATCAAGAAGTTTTCATCGAATTTCGCCATTTTCGCACGAGAAAAGGAAGACTCAATTTATTGAGTGAGGAAGGAGGAGCAAGAGAAAAAAGGGTGAAGAGACGCAGACAGAAAAGAGAAACATGGAGGGAGGTGCTATTATTGTCTGTTGACAAAGTGTCGCTTCGAGACCCAAAGTGCGATGAAAAAAATTGAGAAAATTTTTTATTATTAAATCAAAAACCAGAAAGCTCTGAAAAAAAGGGCACAAAGCAATATGTTTCAAACAAAAAGGAACCTGTATTTAGAGACTTGAAGAATAAAATTATGCAACAATTAAATACTATTCGTGTCGCTAACGCGCTCCATTGCACCGGTTTTCATTAGTGCAATAGAGCGCGTCGTGAACACCCGACAAAACATAACAAATTACAACTCGTCGTGCTCCTCGTTCAACTTCAACTGCTGCCTTACAATCTGCACGAATTGCTCCTTGTGCTGCGTGCCGATGCCGTAACCCATCACGTCCTGTCGAGACCATCCGCTTTTTCCATAGTACAGCCTAATAGTGGGGTAGGCTCTCACTTGAGCGCTCTGGCAGACCCCAGGCCACTGATCGCAGTCCACTTTGGCAAAGTTCACTTTTCCAGCCAACTCTTTGGCGATTTGATCGTAGACCGGCGCGAACTGAATGCAATGACCACACCAGGGAGCAAAGAAGTCCACGATCCAGGGTTCCGTCGAGTCGAGTACGGTGCTCGAGAAGTCGTTGCCGAGCGTGACGACTTCGGTGGGCAAGAAGTTGTAGACCCAGCGTTGGATGGAGTCCGCGTTACGCCACATGTGGTTCGGGTAGTCGCTGAAAGTTGACTCTCGTTGTCTACACTCAAACTTCGAAAAAAAAATGTGTACATTGTAGAGCACAAAATTTCACACTTTTCTGAACAGGTTTTATTTCTCTAGGTCATCTGGAAGCCGAGATACAAAGCTTTGAAGAATGAGGGTGAGAGACGCAGGCAGGTAGAGTGTCAGCGTCTCTCAAACCCAAACTTCAAGTGTCCGTATCTCGGCTCACAGATGAGCTAGAGACTTCAAACTTGGACAGGAAAACTCAAAATTTTTTGCTAAACCTTTCTGCCAAATTTCGTAGCTTCATGATAACTTTGAACCAAGTTACAAGTTCTCAAAGTTTGTGGTAGTGAGAGCCTGCCACAGGTCAAAATCTGAAGTGATGTATCTCGGCTCCCAAGTGGCCTAGAGACTTCAAACCTGAACAGAAATACTTATCATCTCTCAATGAACCTTATAGCCAAAACTCGAAGCCTCACGATAAGTTTGAACCAAGTTACAATCTCTCAAAGTTTGTGATAGTTAGAGCCTGCCACAGGTCAAACTTTGAAGTGAGGTATCTCGACTCCCAGGTGGCCCAGAGACATCAAACTTTGACAGAAATACTCATCATCTTTCGATGAACAATTCTGCCAAAACTTGGAGCTTCACGAGCATTTTGTGATGTGTTAATCTTCCAAACCAAAACTCACTAAAACGCGGCTCTCCTCGGCTGCTTGGTCTTCTTCGCCGGGAACATCCTCACTGTCGGATAGCTTTTGATTCCGGTCTTCGTACAGAACTGCGCATACTTCTGACAATCAATCGACGCCACATGCGCATTCTCATCAAACGCCTGAATGGCGCGAGCCGCCTTCTGAAGCTCCGGCGCCAACTGCTGACAAGGTCCACACCAGGGAGCGAAAAAGTCCACCAGCCAAGTCTCCTCCTCCTTCCGATTCACCACCATTCCCTCAAACTCCTCCGGGCTCATCTCCATGACCGACGGGTTCATGGCGTTGTCGAGGAACTCGAGGATGTAGTCCACATTATGGTAGCCCACCATCTTGTGTGTCTTTCCGTCAGGTGTATACACGATGCTTGTCGGATAGCTCTGCACACCGGCCGTCTGGCAGAGGTCTTTGTACTTGACACAGTCGAGGGTACCAATGGCGACTGTGTGGAGGATCGAGTCGTCGGAGGTGGCCGTGTGGAAGCGGCGGTATTCGGAGAGCAGTTTCATGCATGGTGGACACCACTGAAAACCTTTCTTTGACCCAATTTATCTCAATTTCTGGGACACCTATCAAAAAGTGATCAACTAACAAAATGTGCCTCAGAATCCCCTGAACATTTTCTCAGTTGACCACTTTTCGATATAAAGACTCACCGGCGCAAAATAGTCAATGATATAAAACTCTCCACCACTGACAGCATACTCGTACGAGTCTCGATTCAACACGTGCAAATGGCTCTTCGCCGCCTCTCGAATGAAAATGCTGGCCGCGTGGAAGTCCTTCGCGCCGGCGTAGTCGATTTCGTAGCCACCGGTGGTTTTGAAAACGATGAACTGGGGCAGCTTCGCCTTGTCTACCACTTCATCGCAGATCTCCGAGGATTTCGAGCAGTCGAAGGCGAAAATTTGATTTTGTACGAGGGCCGGGAGACGGCGGAAGTCTTTTCGCTGAGTGGCTTGAATCTCATTGGCCAACATCCACACGGCGATTGCTTCTTCGGGATCGTTGCCTTCTGAAAGTGGGAAATTTGAATTTGTGACTTCTAGAGCTCTAAAATTAGTATACTTAAGACTAGGTGTACTCATTTTGAAGCCCTTAGAATTTCCTACATTTTTGTATAACTTTCATTGCTCAGGAATCTAAGCCAATAGAGTTATGAAAGTTTCAAAGTTGAAAAACGTTTGTGAAACGAAAGCTATCATAACGTTGTCAGTTTTGATGCTGGAAAGATGAAACTGATCAGAAAATGTAAGAAATTTCAAGAGCTTTGAAATGTGTATAATCATGATAAGGGTCTGGGTTACTGTACTTTTTGTGGAAGCACCCAAAGAGTGTTTATACTTATCTTGAAGCCCTTAAAATTTCCTATATTTTGGTATGCTTTTAGTTGCTCTTGCATTGAAACCAATTGAGTTATAACAGTTTCAAAGTTGTGGACTTTTCTGAAACCAAAGTAGTCATAACTTCATCAATTTTTATGCTAGAAAACTGAAACTTATCAGAAAACGTGGAAAATTTCAAGGGCTTCAAATTGAGTGTAAACATTCCCTTCCTACAGTAACCACCAGAACCAAAAACTCACCCAACAACCGCTGCAAGCTCTCCGGCTCAATCATCGGCAGCTCATCTAGATACTCAATGACATGCTTGGTAATCTCCTGCGCGTCCATACTCTCGATATTGATCTGACTCTTCTTTTCCAACTTTCTCGCCGGGAACCACATGACTCCAGAGGAGTGGTCGAACTTTGAGCACAGAGTCTCTTCCTCGTTACAGTCGATGGTGGCCACATTGGCTAGTCCGTCGAGCATTGAGGAGAGTTTTCGTCTGGAAATGAGTGGATAGAGTTTTTTGACAGTCCAAATGGGGCTAGAATCTTTTATCTAGGTGAAAATGACTAAAGTTATAAACAGAAAAAACCAAAAAAAAAATTTTTTTTTGAAATTTTTCATCTTTTGCTTATAACTTGGCTCATGTTGCTCCTAGAGCTTCCAAACCGCCACCATTCCACTTAAAATCAAATTTTACATCTAAATAGTTAATAAAACGAAAAACAATTTTCAAAATTTTTGCTCAAAATTTTGCTCTTTCCACCATAACTCGGCTCATTTTGCTCCTAGGACTTTGAAACTACTACCATTCGATTTGAAATCAAAATTTACATCTCATGATCCCTCTCACCTTGTAGTAGAACTCAAGCACTCAACATTCTCGCCTCCACACATGTCCACAATCCACGGAAGTCGATTATAGGGTTCCCAATCCTCGCTCAACGCCTTCCAGTTCTCCGCGTTCAAATGAAGCACCTCGGATTTGAGTCGTTGAATCACAAAGTCCACCATGAGCTCGACATCGCGGTGTCCATGATAGAACTCTCCGGTCGGGTAGAACACCAGCGATGGGTAGGCGTTGACACGTTGAGACTGGCAAAGTTGCGGATCCTCGGCGCAGTTGACGGCTCCGACACGGATGGTTCCTTCGATCTCGCGAGCGAATTTGCGCCACTAGAAAATGAAAAGGGTACTAATTTTGAAGCTCTCAATCTGAGCTATCTAATGAAACAAATTTCAGGAAAATCGGAACAAAATGAAGAAAGTTATGAAGGCTTGAATGCTAGCCAAGACTTTCAACCCATTGTAACTTTGCTCATTTTTGTCCTATTATCGTGCTTTTTAGCTCAAAATGTTTGAAATTTAGTCTATTTTCTTACCGTCGGCGCCAACTGATGACAATGTGAGCAATAAGTGGAGTAAAAGTTGATGAACCAAATATCATTGGAGTCCGAGACCATCCTCTGGAAGTCGGCTCGATTCAACGTGACAATCTCCTGATCCTCATCGTAAATTCCGAAATTATCGTTGTAGAACTGCCAACTCTGATAGTTATTGCCCCCTTGGAATCCATCCTCGAGTCCTTTCTCCCCAAATTGGTCGTACTTTTTTCGCAGGTTCTCGTCCTTCAACACCTCGTAGGCCTTGTTGATCTTGACGAACTCGTCGTGGGCGTTTGGGTCGTCCTGAAAGGTACAGTAGGTCAGTGGGTAGATCAAAAATGTATCTCATTTTGAAGCTCTTGATTAGAGAAATTTATTGAGTTAAGTTTGACATTGATCGGAGCAAAATGAAGAAAGTTATGAAGATTTCAAAAAAAAATTCGAAAAAAATTTTTTTTGTTGAAATTTCAAACTACTGTAACTCAGCCCATTTTCAAGCTAGAATAGTGGTTTTAGGCTTAAAATGTTTGGAATTGTTAGCTAAAAAAATTTTATAAAGTTTCAGATCTTGGATTGCATCAAACTAAATTTTTTTAAAGCGCAAAAATCCCCAGTCTAGTTCAAAGTGGTACGGTTTTCTGCAGGCCTGAACCTACAGTAATCAATTTTCAAAGTAGGTCAAAAGTATATTTATTTTGAAACTCTAGATTTAAAATTTCCAACTGAACAAGTTTGAAACCAATCAAAGCGAAATGAAGAAAGTTATGAAGAAAAAATTTTCCCAAAAAAACAATTTTTTTTCGAAAAATTTTAAACTACTGTAACTCGGCTCATTTTCAACCTAAAATCACGATTTTGATCCCAAAACCATCCCCATCACCTACCGTATTTCTATCCGGATGCTTTTTGATGGCCAACTTCTTGAAAGCCTTTCTAATCGTTCGATCATCGGCGTCCCTCTCGACACCCAGCAACTCGTAGTAGTCCTCGGCCAACGCCAGGCAGACAAGGGGGAGTAGTAGGAGAATTGCCCGCATTTTCTGAAATAGACAGTTCTCTTGGGGAAAAAGTGGATCAGAAGGTAGATCAAAGACAAATGAGTGAGATTCCCTAACTAGACGTTTTAGTACACGTCTTCTTAGAACAAACTAGGGATAATCATGAGGAGAGACGCAGACACGAAAATAAATGAAATGGGATAGTAGAAGACTTTCAGAAACCTATTGTAGTTCTGGTAGATCAAAAAGAGTCTCAAAAATCGATAACCAAATAGCCATTCGATGAAAAACTGTCCAGCAGCCAACTGTGCAGTAATGGAGAAAGTGACTGTTGGCGAGTTAGACGTGTGTGTGTGCAAATATCCGCCTAGATGGACGTAGATCAAAAAATAGTATAAATTTCGGAGAGACGCAGAGAAAATCGCCGAAGAGAGAACGGAGAACTGTCCGAGAATGTTGGTCTATGTGTGTGAGTGTGTGCGGGCTCAAAGTAAACCAATGAGACTTTTGAGCCGCGGCCGAGGTTTGCTCAGCGAACTGCAGAGTGGTTACGGTAGAGAACTGCAAGAAATTTCAAAAGAATCTGAAAATCTCAAGAAATTAGAGCTGAAAAATGCTCAGAAACTGAGCTTCAGCCGTTTTTCTCGAAAATGTTTGTAATTTTTGCTTGATTTTTACTGTTTTTGAACTTAATAAACCGTTTGACACAAATATTGTTCGCTTTATTACAGTTTAAATCATGGGTTTTTGAAAAAAAAATTTCAATTTTTCAGCTTCCAAAGATTTCCAGATTGAAATTCCCTCCAAAAATCCTCTCTCGTCTCGTACTCCCTAACGCGTGGCTATGGAGCGCACTTGCATTATTTTTGATTTTCAGATTTTTTTTTCAGCTTTTTTTTCAAAAATTTGTAGGTTTTCATTGGGAAATAAGGGGTTTCTTGTAAGAAATTCAGTAAATATTAGCGGGGAATTAAAATTCAAAGCAAAATAATCAAAAAATTCAGCGAAAACCCGAAGAAATCAAACCAAAATGTTGGGTGGAGAAGTGAAAAGAGGTTTTTCTCATGTTTTCCATAACAAAGCAGTTATTTTCGCTATTTTCTTGTCGCCGCTATTCAGAAAACCGAATTATGTTCAATGTTTTTCTCAATTTCGTTGATTTTTGGCTTCAAAGTCTCGCCATCATTAATCAAACAGAAGAACGGAACAAAAAACCAAATAAATAGCAAAAATCAACAAAAAATCCGATACTTTTTACTCGAAAAAGCTCAAATAGTATCTAAGACACAAAAAAAAGGGGGAAATCTGACTCATCACAGACTCGTCTTCTTCTTCGTGACCCCTCTTCGAAACAGAAGTAGGCCTTCTCTTGTCTTCGCGCCTGTTCACTCTGTGTGTGACTGTCTGCGTCTCCTGAGATCCCATTCTCTCTCTCTCACTCGCTTCCTTCTCCTGGGATCGGTTGTGGAAATACCGATGAATAGGGGGGACACCGGGGTACCCTCCTTTCAACAGCCCATACCGACATTGAATCGACTCGCATGTTTTCGCTTTTGCAATCGTTTTGGGCGTGATTTTCCATGTTTTTGGGGTAGATTCGCGATCCGAATCATTTGGAGATGATGTCGAGGGTTCATTCTTGGTAATAAGAATCTTGGAGATTTTGAAATTTGTCACTGAAGATTTTCTCTAGAATATCTATCCTTGGAAAACCGATGATTCTAAGTGACCCGTTGAGAATCTGAAGGCATCGTTGAGAATTCTGATCCGACTACTAAAGATTCTGAGTTCATCGTTAAAGATGCTCAGTTCATTGTTGAAGATTCTGAGCTTCTTATTGAAGGTGACAGACTTTGATCAAAATGTTCTGAACCCATTGTTGAAATTTCTGAGTTCATCTTTGGAAATTTCGAGCTCCTCGTTGAAGATTCTGAATAGAGCGTCGGAAATTTTGAATTCACCGTTTAAGCCTCTGAGCTTCTCGCTTAAGATTCTGGAGAACCGGAAGTTGTCTCAACCCGATTCAAACTCCGCCCGATCATCCGAAACCCTTCCAAGCCATCCCAAACCCTCCTGGAGCAGTTTTCATGTTCCCAGGACCCCTATTCTCCTTATTAGCTCATTAGTGAGCACTAATGATACCTGGGTTCCTCCCAAGTCCGTCTTCTCGAATTCCCATGAATTGGCACTCAATTATCCAGTCCCCTCCTCCTCTTCTTCATGATGATCATGTTCTCACCTCTTATGGGTATGACACCATCACCATACTAATGAGTCTTTCTTCTTGAGGACCTGGGTCCGGTCCGCTAAACGGACAGTGTTACCATTTTCGGAGGCTGTTTGGTCCGGAAAGAGCCCCGACAGACTCCTCCAGAGTGTAACTGTGCTCCATCGAACCCTTACTACATCTGTTGAGACACTTGATGTCGTTGATGAAGGGATGGTTTGATCTACTGACTCGCTTTGTCAATGTGTCCGGTGGGACGACGCGAAAATCTAATTTGATTTATTTCCCACCCATTCGTCTTTTCTCAAGAGATTCTCAAGGTGTCTGCGTCTCTCCCCTCTCTCTCTTTTTTCCCAGTTGAAAGATAGAGTTTGAGGTGTCGGAAGAGAAGAGTTCTCACGTGGCCAAACACCTCGATTTCCCAATTTCATGTGGAGGAATTTCGGTGAGCCGGAAATTGACCCTATTTTTGGAGCCTGGAGCTTTTGGAGCATTCCAAAGCTTTTGAGACCTCCTGAAGCCTCTTGACGACTTCTAGAATCTTCTACAGTCTTCTGGAGTCTTCTAGAGCAAAATTTTCAAAATTCCCATCCCAACTGCTCTAGTGCATCACATGCTATTGCAATTTTCATCATTTTTTGAAAATTTCAATCGCCTCTCGTCATCCATGGCTAGAGCGGGTCAAAGTGCGATTCAACCAGCCACCCACAGCCATGCTCCTGTTGTGCAATATGTTTAAGGTGTGCCCGTATAAGGAGATTACCCAATTACCATAAGCATAACACTCGGAGGGATGTCATTAAAAGCGGCGGTCCAGGTGCTTCCAAGGTTGACCTGGGTAATCCTTAAGCGCTTATTCTGACGTCACAGGACCCAAAAAACTTGAAATTTTTTGGAGACCGTCTATGATTTATTGGTCCTAGAATCTGACTGTCTAAAGGATCTCGTGAACCTCAGACCAAGATTCTGACCTCATGGTCCCCCTGACCGACCACCCGGCACTTTTCACCCCGACCCAATTTTTTTCTCCTTCTCGTCTCCAAATCAATCAGAGATGAATCATCACCGATAACAACGCAAAACACTCTGGAGAGAGAGAGAAGAAAGACACTCAACCTTGGTCAGTTCTCTCTTTCTCTCTCCACCCGTCTGTCTGTGTCTCTCCATCTCTTGTCGGACAGTACAAGCCACGCCCACCATTCACTGTTGTTGTTTTTCGTCCCGAGTTTCAGTAGAGTCGATTAGTCATCATACAGTGATGGTGATGATGCGCGGAATATCTGTCTACTATGGGGTGATTCTGAGGGGGGATTTCGTCATTTTCTCGAACCCACTAGATTCTGATTATATAGCTGATGGCTGGGGAAAGTTCTAAGGACTCCGTATAGTCTTCTGAAGTTTGACACATTTTGAATCACTCGTGTCAAATTTCGCCACTATAATGAACCTCCAGTAATCCCCGCCATCTCTATTGAAAATCCGTCTCTCCCTCCATTTCCCCTTCATTCCAATTTCCAATTTCATCCCCCTCCCCCCTCAATCCAACCTTCCATCACTCTTCTATAGAAGCATTCCGTTGGTTATTTCCACTTTCTCTCTGCGTCTCTCCCTTCGCTTCTTCTTCTTCTTCTGCATGTGTTCTTGAAAAGAGGACACAAACATATTCTTCCATCTAGCACATGACTAATGGTGTGTGTGCATGGCTTGTAACAGTTTAACAATTGTTTGGGGGACACTTTTGACATTTTCAAAAGTTTGATCTACCTTTAAGTCGGATTTTGTTGGTGGAGCGAATTTGCTTCCCTCGTTCCTTTCAAAGCTTCGTCAGACCTTCTGACTCCTCTGGAATGACATCGAAAAGTCTAGCTCTCTGAAGACGCATATGCGCCTTTAAGAAGTCAGCCATCTTCCTCTTCTCCGTTTCTCGAAACAAACAAACAAATCGAAGCGGGGGGTGACCATCTGTGTGGTCACTTTCTTTGCTGCTACTCGTGCAGAGAGTGAGACAAAGTTCTATGTGTTTTTCATTCTCCTCAAGTACTCTCGTTCCTCCTTACTCGGCTGTTGTTGTGATTTGTGTGGCGGTGGTTGTGGTTAGACGGGACGACGGTTCAAAGGGTGTCTTCCGGTTTCCTAGCGGGTTTTTTTGAGGACAGGTAGGTCAAAATTGAAGTTTTGATCTACCAGTAGTCGAAGAGAACAATCATTTGATGATCTGGAATCGATTAAAGTTTCTGAGACCCTCTAGGCTCCCGGAAGCCTCTTATCTCTTATGAGTGTTCCGGAGACCTTCTAAAAGCTTTCAACTTCTCTCAGATGGTCCTCAAACCTTCTGAATGCCTCTAACGTCTTCTGGACACTCCTGGAAGCTTCTGATGGTTTAGAGAGCTTCTGAGTGGCTCTAAATGCTTCTGAAAGCCTCTAACAACTTCTGGACGCTCCTGGAAGCTTCTGAATGATTCTGAATGATTCTGAAAGCCTCTGACGTCTTCCAACTGCTCATGGAAGATTCTGACTTTTTCTGAATACTGTTGAATCCTCCTGGACCATCCTCGCGGAGGCCGAAGTCATATGCCTTGTCTTATCTTACCTATCCTTCCAAAGAGAACTCTTTGAAGTCCGTCAAATCCATCTTATCTCGATCTATCCTTTCCGTCGTTTTGTCAGGAATCTCTGCCCTTGTCACATTGGGTAATTTGACTGGTATTGACAAATGACGACCACCCCGGGATGATAGTTGATAAGATATAGGCGTTTTACGGACTACTAATCATGATCCGTATTGGAATTCCGTGGGTGCAGAGAGAAAGACTACCACACCCAATTTTAGTACGGTTAATGTGATAGGAGTCCAATCGACTATGTCGAACACTTCATTGGTGGCCTAACTTTCCTGGTTTTGACTTTCTAGGCCAGAAATGCTCTAGCTCTCCAACTCGAGAAGTTTCTAGGCCACCTTCTCCAGTTTTGCTGGAAGTCTCGGTAGTGGCCTAGCTCTCGATTTCCTGAGGTTTCTAGGCCATGACTGAACTTTCCAAGCCTTTGGTTTTCTAAGCCACCTCTTGCTCACCATAAACTCCTCACTTCCGACTGCCCCCTCTACTCCATCATTTTCTCACAACACAATTTCTCCCTCTCGTCTTCTTCTTATCAAACACCTTATCACCTGGGGGCCTGGGCCAAGAGATCGCCCCGTGCGAGTCTGGTGTGTTGATTGTGTTTTCTTTCTGTCTCGATGCCTGCGTCTCTCTTCGGTCTTCATAGTCTCCCTCTGTCTCTCCAATGACTTTCTCATGATCTACCTGTGGGTGTCTCGTCGTAACCTCGATTCAACCCTCCAGTCGCTTCCAATGTCACGGGCTCTCTTTGTGAGAACTCTTTTGGAGATCTGGTTTATGAATTTGTATCGGAGATTGATACCCTCCACCCATTACCTCTGACACCTCCTCCTCCCCGATGTGTCCTTATCCTTATCCACTTGCCGGTGGGACCCTATAAAGGCGCGCCTGTCCGCGCAACAGGTCTAAAGGTCTTGGCGGTATCCCTCTTTGAGGGACCCCCCTGATATTTGATCTACCTCCACCACCCGCCCCTAGTGACACCTCTTCGCCAGACCCCTCTTCTTTTTGACCGATTGAGAGGCGGAGAGGAGAGGATTAACAGGTGTGGAGAGGTACTTGATTCGTGTTGTTTTGGTTAGAAGATACTGTATTTTTTGAATTGGCTGTATCTCAAGTTCTAGGTTCTCGATTTTCATGGGACTTGGAGAGATGGAAAAGAGGTTTTCCGATGATCAAGTTTTCGGAAAATCTTGATTTCGACAGTTTTCAGACTCCTAGAAAGAAAGCGCTCAATCTCAACTCTATGATCTTCGATTTGAATGAAACTTATACAGATCGATAGAAAATTTTCAGAAGATCATTTTTAGCGTCAAAATTTTCTGGAAGTTCTGGTTTTGACGAATTATAAGCTCTCAAGCATCCAAGAAGTCTCAGTTTTTTGTTTCAAACCTTGTCTCCTCTCCCAGTGCTTCAATTTGTATGAAAGCTATGCAATTGGATAGGAAAATTTCTGGAGATCATTTTGGTCTTTTGAATTTTTCGGAAATTCGGATTCTGACGAATTCTGACCCCAAAAACGTCCGTTTGTGCACCACATCGCCTCAGATTCCAATTTGCCTTTTCCCACCAACTTCCGTTCTTTAATCGAAAAAAATTTTGGCTTTGAAGGTGTGAAAATAATGCACTTTTAGATTTTCAACAGTTTTAAGATCTCAGATAACCAGTCCGGCGCTTTTTACAGCTCAAAACTCATCAAAACTTGCTCACTTTTAACTTTAAAATTTTCGATTTTTTCGCTCTTTTTTCTCATTCGTCACTGCTAAATGTTTCGCGCGCCGTTTCTAGCACTGATAGATCAAAAACCCCAATTTTTGATCTACCAGCACAACAAACCTCTCTCCTGAACATTCAAGTTTTCAGCCACCCCGCATGCGTCAGATTCTGTTCGCCGTCACGGCGACGGCGCTGCTTGTCACCCTGTGGCAAGTGGGTCTCGTCGACTCACGGGCGCCCACATTTCCAGACAAGCAAGCGCAGGCGGCGTCATCGGATGAGCCACGTGGCGAGCATGTGTGCACCGTCAAAACTATGTGAGTGTTCCGTTTTTTGGGGGGGGGGGGGGGGGGA
>LR544476.1:71282-197294 GCA_900536305.3 Caenorhabditis sp. 40 LS-2015
GGGGGGGGGGGGGGGGTCGAAAATGGCAAAAAAATGACTGAAAATAGGCTAAAACTTGTTCAAATTGGTCTAAAATCACCCAGAAAAGCTCAAAATACCCCAGGTCCACTCTCTGGCCAGGTGGGTGGATTTGACTCTAGTCAAATGTTTGAAAAGGATTACAAAGTCCTTTTTTGATCCACCAATGTTTGCTCCCGGCGGAAATGGTCACTTGTAGCGAGTACAGGTCATATCCATAAACAAATATTGTCTCTATTGGATAATAGAACTCTAATCCTCGCTCCAATGCACAAAAAAAATTGTCGAAAATTCTTGAAATTTTCCATGTTTCAGCGTCGACGACTACGAGCTGAAGAAGGTGACGCACGACGTCGTGTACAACGACACCGAGCAGTGCCTGAATCCGCTCACCGGATTTCAGTGTGTGGTGCAGAAGTGAGTTGTAAAATGATCGAAAATGAACGAAAATGTCCGCAAAATTCTCAAAATTCACTCTAAACGCTTGAAAATGGCTCAGAAATGTCCGAAAAACTCTCAAAATCGGCGGAAAACACTCAAATTGGACCTAAAAGAACCGAGATCAAACCGAGCGAAAACTGAGCGAATCTGAGCCATTTGGATTCTAAATGGCTCAAAAATGACCCAAAATTGACAGAAAATCATCTAGAAATAGCCTAACAAGCTCAAAATGCCCATTCCAGACCCTAAATGCTTGAAAATGGCTCAGAAATGACCGAAAAATGCTCAAAATCGGCTGAAAACGCTCAAATTTGACCCCAAAAGAACCGAGATGAAACCGAGCGAAAACTGACCGTTTCTGGGCCATTTTGATCCAAAATGACCACAAAATGGGCTAAAAATGGCTCAAAAATGACAGAAAATCATCTAGAAATAGCTTAACAAGCTCAAAATGCCCATTCCAGACGCGGCAAAAAGGCCTACTATCAACGGCAGCTGGTCCAAAAAGAGAAGTACGTGAAGCAGTGCTGCGAGGGCTACTATCAGACGAAGGACAACCAGTGCCATCCGGACTGCAATCCGCCGTGCAAGAAGGGCAAGTGTGTCGAGCCGGGCAAGTGCGAGTGCGATCCGGGATTCGGCGGAAAGTCGTGCGCCAGTTGTGAGTTTTCGGGGGTTATTGTGGGGTGAAAATGAGTGAAAACGATACGAAAAATCGGCTCAAAATGATCCTTTGTAGTCCTTGAAATGCTCAGAAATCTACTGAAAATCATCATAATTGAAAAGGATCGAAAACTATGCTGAGAACGACCTAAATTTTGATGAAAATCGCTCAAAAATGGCTTAAAATGACAAGATTTGCTAATCGATTTCGATTTCTCGATTTTCCCCTCTCCCATTTTTCGCAACTCAAATTTTCAAATCACCCCCTTTAATTTCCAGCCTGCTCCACGGGAACCTGGGGTCTCGGATGCTCGAAGAAGTGCGACTGCGACAACGGCGCCAACTGCGACCCGGAACTCGGCGACTGCATTTGTCCGTCCGGATTCCGCGGCAAACGATGCGAGGAGCAATGTCCCGACGACAAATGGGGTCCCAACTGCCAGAAGTCCTGCCCGTGTCAAAATGGCGGGAAGTGCGATCGAGAGGGGCGGTGTGTGTGCAGCGACGGATGGGGCGGAGAGTTTTGTTTGAATAAGTGCGAGGAGGTGAGTGCTTTTTATAGAGATTTGGAGTAGTTCAAAGAGTCAAAATGTTCTCCGAAAAATTTTCTATCGATCTGTATAAGTTACAGTCAGTTTGGAGCACTAGAAGGGAGGATAGAGATCAGAAATGGAGTCGGGTGTCGGAGTTGGTGTCCAGGTTCCGTCAAAATTGAGAGTCGAAAATATCAAAATGTTCTCCGAAAAATTCCCTATCGATCTGTCCAAGTTACACTCAATTTGGAGCACCGAGAGCCGAGTTCTGCTCCTTGAAATCTTCGAAGACTCGGAGAAAACGTTTGAGTGATCCGATTTCGATGAAAATTACACAGATCGATTGGAAATTTTCTGGAGATCATTCCGATAACTTGAACTTTTGGAAAATCGAGTCCTGAAGAAATCTGGATCCCCAGAAAGCAAGCATCAGTACGTGAGATTTGAAGTCATGCTTATCGGAGCGATATCTCCATTTCTAGTGCTTCAATTGGAATGAAAGTTGTATAGATCGATAGGAAATTTTCTGGAGACTATTCTGATAATTTGAATTTTTCAAAAGCCTCCATTCTGACGTCTTCTAGACTTCTGAACCTCCTCCTTCCAGGGCAAATTCGGCGCCGACTGCAAGTTCGAGTGCACGTGTCAAAACGGTGCCACATGCGACAACACCAACGGAAAGTGCCTCTGCAAGTCGGGCTATCATGGAGCCCTCTGCGAGCAACGATGCTCCGTGGGCTTCTTCGGAGCCGGATGCACCCACAAGTGCCAGTGTCTGAACAACCAGGACTGCGATAGTGAGACTGGCGAGTGCAAATGCGTCGGATGGACCGGGAAGCAGTGTGACATCGGATGCGCCAGAGGACGGTTCGGACTACAATGTCAGCAAAAGTGCACATGTCCGGGGCTAGAGTTTCAGGTAAGAGAGAAAGAGGGGCGGAGCCTAAAACCTTGTACCAGTTCCAGGACTCCAACGCATCTTGCGACGCGAAAACCGGCGAATGCCAATGCGAATCGGGCTACAAAGGTGCCAATTGCGACGAGCGAAAGTGCGAACCCGACCAGTACGGCGCGGACTGCTCCAAGACATGCTCATGCATCATGGCCAACACGGTGATGTGCGCGCCGAACACTGGCTTCTGCCGCTGCAAACCCGGCTTCTACGGCGACAACTGCGAGACGGCGTGCTCCAAAGACTCGTACGGCACCAACTGTGAGAAGCAGGCGGCGTGCGACTGGAACCACGCCAGCGAGTGCGCTCCAGACGGCTCCTGTATCTGCAAGACGGGTCGAACCGGCGCAAACTGCTCCGAACCATGCCCCATGGAATTCTACGGACCCAACTGTGCGCTGCAGTGCGAATGCAACCAACGCGGGCTGTCGTGCTCGGGCGCCGACGGCAAGTGCCAATGCACCGCCGGCTACACTGGCCACCGTTGTGAGCATCACTGCGCGGCGGGTACCTACGGTCCAGACTGCCAGAAACAGTGCAAGTGCCCGGCGGGTGTCGGGTGCAACCCGATAACCGGAGAATGCACATGCCCCGCCGGTCGCCAGGGAGCCAATTGTGATCTCGCGTGTCCCGAGGGGTCCTACGGGCCGGCGTGCAAACTGCACTGCAAATGCGTCAATGGGCAGTGCGATAAGGAGACTGGCGAGTGCAAGTGTGACGCCGGATTCTACGGTGCTGATTGCTCGACGAGCTGCTCGCCTGGCAAGTATGGAGATGCTTGTGAGCTCTCCTGTGATTCCTGCGGCTCCAACTCATGCTCCAAACAGACCGGAAAATGCCTCTGTCCTCTTGGCTCCAAAGGACCATCGTGCGATCAAAAATGCGACCAGAATCAGTTTGGACACCTCTGCCAACTCACCACCACCCCGTCTCAATGTGCATCCACTGATCCGCGAAACGGACTGTGCCTTACATGCCCAGCGGGCTCCGCTGGCATCCAATGTGAGCACAATTGCCCGGCGGGGACCTTTGGTGGCGCGTGTGCCGGCAAGTGCAAATGCGACAGCGGCCGACACGGTTGCGATCCGACGACTGGCGAGTGCATCTGCGAGCCCGGATTCCGCGGAGAGACGTGTGCCGAGAAGTGTCCAGTAGGAAAATTTGGCTACGCCTGCGCGCAGGACTGCCCAAAGTGTGCACCCGGTGCGACTTGTGATCATGTGAATGGACAGTGCAATTGTGCCGCCGGATTCGAGGGAGCGCTGTGTACGCGTCCGTGCTCCGCCGGGTTCTGGGGCATCGGGTGTACGGAGGTGTGCCGGTGTACGTCCGAGTTCAAGCAGTGCAACGCGCAGACCGGCGAGTGCAGTTGTCCGGCAGGTGAGGTTTTTTTTGTTGGGAGGAAGGTTTAGATGGGTCTAGAGGGATTCTGGAGGTCTCGGAGTTTTCTGAAGCATTCAGATTGGTCCAAATGGATGCAGCATCGTTCAGAATAGTACAGTAGAATCCTGCAGGACTCAGAATGATTCTGGTGAAGCCGGGAAGATGCTGAGTGATTCTGGAGGCATCTAGTGCATCCCAAAGGATCTCAGAAGACTCAGAAGAATACGAGGGATTCTGAAGGATCCAGGAGGATTCTGACGAATCCCCAAGGCTCTAAAGATACTAGAGGATCCTGGTGCATTCACCAGGATCCAGAATGATTTGAAGGGCTTCAGAAGGCATCTGACC
Organism: Caenorhabditis sp. 40 LS-2015; assembly: GCA_900536305.3. Classification (NCBI taxonomy): domain Eukaryota; kingdom Metazoa; phylum Nematoda; class Chromadorea; order Rhabditida; family Rhabditidae; genus Caenorhabditis; species Caenorhabditis tribulationis. The sequence continues at coordinate 75,621 of LR544476.1, forward strand.
AGCGCTAAAACTGCTCTTTTTTTCAGGATTCCAAGGCGATCGATGCGACAAGCCGTGCGAGGACGGCTACTACGGTCCGGACTGCATCAAGAAGTGCAAGTGTCAGGGAACGGCGACGGCGTCGTGCAATCGAATCTCCGGACAGTGCATCTGCCATCCCGGCTTCACCGGCGAGTTCTGTCATGCATGTGAGTCTTATTTTGATTTCTAAAAAATTACGGAGACTTCCCTGAGAGTTTTTGAGGATTCTGGAGGATTCTGAAGACTCCCTAAAGGTTCTATGACAATCTCAAGGTTTCTAAGGGTTCCAAGAGGTTGTTGGAGGATTCTGAAGGACTCAGACGGATTCTGAATAGTTCTCAAGAGTCTTGGCGGGGCCTACATGATTCTGAAGGTTGCTGATACATCATTGAGGATTCTGAATATTCACGACGAATTCTAAAAGCTCCAGAAGCCATCTAAAGGCTCCCCACCCTCATCTATTTCATTTACAGTGTGCCCCGAATCAACCTTCGGCCTGCGCTGCGCCAAAGAGTGTCCCAAGGAGGGCTGCGGAGACGGCTACGAGTGTGACGCGGCGATCGGATGCTGCCACGTGGATCAGATGAGCTGCGGAAAGGCGAAACAGGAGTTCGAGGCTCTCAACGGAGCGCAGAAGTCGTCAGGCGCCACGTGGTTCTTGATTCTGCTCATTGTGGCACTGGGTGGAGGCCTGGGACTCGTCGCCTTGTTCTACAGGAACAAGTATCAGAAGGAGAAGGACCCGGATATGCCTACAGTGTCGTAAGTGGAAAAAGGGGGCGGAGCTTGAGAGAGAAACACGAAATTTCAGATTCCACAAATCGCCGAATCCCGACGACAATCGCGAGTTCCAGAATCCGCTCTATCGAGAGTCGGCGTTCCCGGATTTGGGAGCATTGGAGCAACAGAATCCCGACGGACTTCTGAGCCTTGAGGAGGAGGAGATGGAGCAGAGGAAGATTGGGGGAGGTGGAAGACCGTCGGCGAGAAACAGTAAGTTTTTCGTGGGGTTGTGGAGGATTCTGGAGGCTCAAAAGGATCTAGAATGACTCGGAAGGGCTGCCATGGATTCCGATTTATTCTGATGGATTCTGATGGATTCTGGAGGATTCTGGAGGATTCTGATGGATTCTGGAGAATCCTGGACCGTCCAGAAAGATCCAGAAGGATCCACGAGAACTTTCAAGGATTCAGAAGGACCCCAAAGACTTTTGAGAGAATCTGAGTGATCCAGAAGGATTCTAAGAAGGATTCTTGAGGGTTCCGATTGAGTCTGGAGGATTCTGGAAGATTGTAGAGGATTCTGGGGGATCCAGAAGGATTCAGAAGGATCCAGAAGAGTTCAGAAGGATCCAGATGGATCAAAAACGGTCCAGAAGAATTCAGAAGGATCCAGATGGATCAAAAACGGTCCAGAAGAATTCAGAAGGATCCAGATGGATCAAAAACGGTCCAGACGGATCCAGATGGATTCTGAAAGATCCAAAAGAATCCTGAAGGGTCTAGAAGGATCCAGAAGGATCCAGAAGGATCCAGAAGAATCCTGAAGGGTCTAGAAGGATCCAGAAGGATCCAGAAGGATATAGAAGGATTCAGAAGGATTCAGAATGATTCTTCAAGTTCCTCAACGCCACTGAACGATCCAGAAGGATTCTAGTGGTTCCTGGTGGATGCTAGAGTATACTGACGAATCCTGAACCCCTCTGACTAGATATCTGACTTCTTGAATACTGAGCAATCCTGATTGTTTTTTTTTTTCAGACGACTACGCCTCTCTGGACGAGGTCGCCGGCGACACCGCCGCCGCCGGACCATCAACGTCATCTGGAGGCGCCGCCGCCATTGCGAGACGAGGTCAGAACGCATCATCACTGCTGGATGAGCGCACCGCCCGTCGACCTCTTCTGAATTCAGAAGACGTCGACGACGAGGAAGACTTCGAAGAGCCGCACGGGGATCCGGACCGTACGTCAGAGAATCAGTCGCCGGCACCACGGCAAACACCAACAGAATCTTGAGAAATTTTCGCTTTTTTTTGTTTTGGTTGAAAGTTTTGGGCGGGAATTTGAAATTTTTGCATGTTGTTTTGCATGATTTGTTTGTTATCCTCTCATCCTTCTCATTGCATGCATTTCTGTCTTGTGCCATATACTCTCCCGGCGGATTGCTCAGCTTGGACTGAGCAATCTTCAAGATTGCCCTGCCAACCCCGGTTTCCCCTAATTTTTAATTAGTTTTTTTTAGCTCTTTTCTTGGTGGCGGGAAATTCAAACTGGGTGGTGATCTCTGTCTCTCCTGGTGTCCGTTTGCTTGTCCTGACTTCCACAATTTCTGAAATCTCTCCCACTGTTGTGTTGTTGTTGTCGTGTGTGTGCTGGCTGGACTCTCTCTCTCTGGTCCGGTTTCACCCCCGTGCGGTAAGTCTGTAGAAAATTTCTATCCTCTGAAACCTTTCCTCCCTCTGTTTTTGGATCAATTATTGACCTAAAACTTTTGAATTTTTCGACCTTGAAAACCTAGGAAACCTTTTGATTTTCGACTCGAAAAGCTGGAAAATCTTGATTTTTGACTCAAAACTTCTCTGATGGTTTTTGAAGGATTCTGAAGGGTTCTAGATGTGTCTTGAGGATACTGAAATGCCCAGAAGGATGCTGAAGGATTCCGAAAGATTCTGGACGTTTCTGAAAATTTCTGGAAGATCCTGAAGGATTCTGGAGGTGTCTGGAGGAAACTGAAAGGTCTAGAAGGATTCTCAAAGACTCTGAAAGACTCAGAAGAGTTTTGGTGGATTCTGAAGGATTCTGAAGCATTCTGAACTTTGAAGAGTGACGAAAATTTGATTTTAAAATTTTGGTTTTTCGATTTTGAAATTTTGAAATTTTCGACGCAAAATTTGAACTTCAAATATTCTGAAAACCTCGATTTTGTCTCGAAAATCTCAATTTTTGAACCTAACCACCATCACCACCACCACTACTATCCGTCGTGTATATATACCGTTGTTGTGGTCTCATTTGTGGTCTTACAGTAATCCCATCTAGCGACGAAAACTGTTTGACAAATTTGGAAAATGCGCTCTATCGAACAACAGCCCGCGAAATTCGAAATCAAAACCACCAAATAATTTTCAGAAAACCCCTACTCACACATCCCATCACCCAACCCCACCGTCCAGAACGCCACCAACACGAGACGAGCTCAGGAGAATTTGTATACTTGAAAGTTTGAACATTTCCCTCCCCCACTTTTCCCCCACTCTCTCATTCCCACTCATCTTTCCCATACGGTGTACCATTTTTTTTCATCCAAAAAATCGAAAATTTTGGCATTTTTTTAGACCCCGCCCCCTCTCTGATCCCTCCCCGAACCGGTGCTTCCTCTGTACCCCCTAATTAGTTGTTTTTTTCTGTAATATGTTCGACAATTTTTTTGAATTTCCCGCCCTTTTCTAATTCACTAACAACAACCATATGTGTGTGCTTTATTTACGGATAGACCGCCCATGTAAAAAAAATGTATTGCAATTTTTTCATCTTCTCATGTATGTATAATGGTATCCATTAGATTTTGACACATTTCTTTTCCTGTGAATTCAATGAAGTTTTCCATCTTGTAATTGTTCAACAAGCAAAAAGACAGACATGTGGGAAAATGGAGATTTGATGAAAATTTCAGAAAAAAATTGGTACAAAAAAATTTTCTCATTTTTCAGGTCCAAAATCTGATTTTTTTTTTTGTCTTTTTTTATGACTTTATCTTGTCAAATGAGGCAAGAAAAGGTCCAAAAAGATAATTTCAAGTCTTGAAACTCATTTTAAGCCGAGTTATGAGCGTTTTTCATAGACCTGTTCAAACCTGAAAAATGACCTTCAGAAAATGGACCATATCTCGTTTCAAAATTAGTTTCAGAAAGTGAAATCTAGTTTTTTGGAATCCTCTCATCAAGAGGAACAAGATGACATTAAAAACTGGTTGAAAATATTTTCAGCCGATTCTGAAAAAACGCCCATGTACTTTTTTCGATTTTGGACCTTAAAATTTTTGTTTCGTGATTCGATTGATTCTGATGAAGATGACGACGAGAAGTTCAACAAACCTGGTCTCACTCTCTGAAACCGATTTTGAGCCGAGTTATGAGAATTTTTCATAGACCTCATGGGACCTGATCAAAGACCTTGAGAAAATGGACGATATCTCGCTTCAAAGTGAGTTTCAGAAGGCGAGGCATAGTTTTTTAGAATTCTCTTCTCAAGGCAAACATGATGACATCAAAAACTGAACAGAAAAAGTTTCGCAGCAACTTCTGAAAAACGTCAAAAAACGCCAAAAAATTTTTGAGCCAAAAAATGTTTCTGAGGTCCGAAATTTTTTCTCAAGGTTCTCCTCCAGTACCGAATTCCAGTCAAATCCCCTCTAGCATTTTCGTCCGAAATCATAAACTCGTAAACCAAAAACGAAAAAAAATAATTCGAAGAGTTTCCGGTGTAAACTTTGAGTTTATGACACTAACACTCCTGTATTCTTCTTATCTGGAAATTTTTCCTTGATTCCTTCATTTTTTTTTCGCAACTGATAACCCAAACCCCCGCATTTCGTCTCTCCCAGACCGTTAGTCGTCTCACGTGAAACCCCCCATTCTACAGAATGATGTCATGGTATTCTCAGGTGTCTTCGGCCAAAATGTTCTCCTACAAAAACGTAAAACGGTAATAAAGATGAGAATTTCTCCTTCGGTCAAAACGAGCGAAACTAGTTATCTGCAAAAGTTGAGCCTTTTGAGGTGAACGAGAAACGTTCAATGTCACCGAGTTTTCATGAGAGACGCAGAGAGTTAGAGTGTCTGTTTGTCTGCGTCTCCAACCCTCCAAACTTGAAACGGTCATATCTTGAGTCTCAGGAGGGCTAGAAACTTGATTTTTGTCCTGTTAGAACTCAAATGTCAAGGGCTTCAAAATGAGCCTAAGAACCGCGGGAAAATGCTAAACAACCCCTCACCTGGCTAAACACAAGTTGGGGTTTATGAACCCCTCACCTTTAGAGTCGCAGATGGCCAAGTTTTCAGAAGAGAATCAAGCAAACCCAGTCATGTTTATACTCATTTTGAAGCTCTTATCAAGCCAAGTACATATAGCCTGAAATCACAGCTCTAACTATAGTATGAGTCGAGTTATGCCCCTAAGGAAGACGCAGACTACGGGAGTGTGCGCTATCTAGTAGTCCACCTGCTTCCAAGAGGTCCAGGGGGGTCGATCAAGCTGATAAGAAGGTGCAACCAAAAATAGACAATTTCCAGGTTTCCGGTGGTCTTCCCTCCCCTCATTCTTATCACAAACTCATTGCTTCTTGACCTCTTTGATTCGTGTTGCTTCATGCTGGCCTCTTAAACAAACAGAGGGCAAACTAGAGTGACAACTGCTCTTCTTTTCATAGGTGGCCTAGGATCCGACAAATTGGCCATTGTGAAGGGTCTTAGGCCAGGACTGACTTTCATTCAGACAAAAGACCACCATATATATTTCAAACCCTTGTATCTCAAAAACCAAGCAACCTATCAGAAAGTTGTCAACTAAAAAAATGTTCCAAATTTCATTTCAAACATTTCTTCTGTTGACAATTTTTTTTATCTGTTCTTGTTTTTGAAATACATCCGCTTTACAAATAGTACACGACAGAGAGAAAGGGGAAGGAGTGACAAACATTTAAGCCTTCTTTTCTAACGAACCAATAGAGCTATCAAAAAGTTGTCAACTAAAAAAATGTTTGAAATTTTGTTTCACATATTTTTCCTGTTGACAGTTTTTTCTTATCTGTTATTGTTTTTGAGATACATCCGGTTTAAACAAAGGAAGGAGTGAGTGAGTACTTTGAACGTTTATATCTCAAAAACCAAAAAAGCTATCAAAATGTTGTAAACTACAAAAATGTTGTAAATTCAATTTCAAATGTTTCTTTGGTGGACAGTTTTTTATAATCTGTTATTGTTGTTGAGATACGTCCGGTTGAATGCAATGTGCCCTAAACTTACAGAAGAACGTGGGAGAGAGGGATCGCACCCCTTCAAACGCTATTATCTCAAAAACTGAAAGAGATACAAAAAAGTTGTAAACTATGGAAATGTTGAGAATGAAATTTTGCATATTTCATTAGTTAATAACTTTTTTCTAGCTAGAACGGTTTTCGAGATATAGATGGTTCAGCATAGGCTTCTGCCTTGAGTCGATTACTGGTTTTAGGTTTGCTACTGTCACAGGTCTCATGGTGGGATCCGCAATCCAAAGTTCCAGGTCTATCTGAAAACATTGCCATTCCACAAACTCACTGCTTCTTGACCTCTCCAAATAGTTTGTTTAATGTCACTTCTAGTTTCTTCCAAAACAAATGAAACAGAATAAAAAAAGAAGACCATGACATCATTTCCCTCATAAAACCCATCTCACCTGAAGACGTCTTTGACACCTTCTTCCTCTTCTCTCATCACCGCGGGGTGCAAAAAGTGACACGATGCGCAGCAAAACTAGAAAACGGTTTTTGTCGCTTTTTGAATGTCCTTTGTGGTCATATGCCACTTTATAATCTGGCCAAGGAATAGCCAGGAAAGGTACATTGAAATCGACGACTTTTTAGAATACTTCAAAACCTCAGGTTGTCAGAGATTGCTCAGGTTTGAGGTTTTTCAAGGTTAAAGAGGCTCAGGTCTGATTGCTCCTCCTTAACCCAACACTCCCCATAAACCTACCGAATCCATCAAAAACCTGGGTATATCAGAATACATGGTAGATCAAAAAGGGAAATATAGTCTGAACTTTCTGATGTCCCAGGTCTACTGGACTCTGGCTAAAGCATCAAACCCGGCGGTCCAGGTTCAGCTGAGGTCAAGGGCCGCAACATGGTGCATCGACCCCTTGATGTTGGATCCAAAGGACGACCTTCCTAACCACACCCAAGAGCACACCTTCCTTCAGGTTTACACCTGATTCATCCACTCCAAAACGTTTTTCGTCACAAAATACGACGATCAGAGGATCAGGGAAGGTCCGGGACAAATGCTAATAAGCGGGAGTGCTCTGGAATGCATTATCAGTGTCTCCAAACCTCTTCAGTTTCCCACTAGCCCCCCCAAACATTGACCTCCAGACGTAAAACACAAAAGGGGCGGAGTCAAGGAGGAGGGCGCAGTAGAATGGCCATATATACAGAGACCCAAGTTGAAATTGACACTTTTGGTTTTTGATATTTTCTAGCAATGGGTGAGTCTTTTTCTGATTGTTAAAAACTCTTTTAACCTTCTACTTCTATAGGCTTCCTTCTCGAGGTGGTCCGCAGAATATGTCAGTGCCGTGGAGCGAAAGTGGGCGACGCAGAAGGCCATCATATGCATGATGCCACGCATAAAGATCTTTCTAGCTCTTTCGTGGAGCATCGCTTGCAGATGGCTCAGTTGTCGGATAGATACTTCTTCTCGAAAATCGATATTGTGGAGCCGAAGAAATCCAAAGGGCTCGGAGAGCAGGAAGCGGCGGAGAAGCTCCGGACTGATGGAAGAAACGCGATTCCGCCGCCGAAATCCATCCGCAATTGGGAGCTCTTCTTCAGACAGTTCAAGTTAGTTTTCTTCCCTCTCTTTTTGGCGGGAAAATGCAAAGTTTGAAATTTCCAGAAATCTCCTCTGGCTCTTGATGTTCGGCGCTGCAGCGTTGTGCTTTTTGACCTACATCTACGATCCATCGTAAGCATTGTACCCCGTGAAAGTGATCTCCAATCGATATTCCAGGGACCCCGTGAATCTGTACGTGGGGATCTTCATCGTCGGAATCGTCTTTCTGATGTGTATCGTCTCATTCTTCGAGGAGAAGAAGGGTGTGGAGGTGGTTCGAGCCTTCCAGACGCTTATGCCAACCTCTTGTCAAGTTATGCGGGATGGAAAGGAGGTGAGTTCAATTTTGTCGCTCAAAAATCAGTTCTCTAGGCATACTGTGAGGTCTGAAGAGAGACGCAGACATTTGTGAACTTCAAAGCCTCATATCTCGACTTCCAAGAGGTCCAGAGACTTGATTTTTTTCACTGTGCACTCGAGAAATCCAGAGCTACAAAATGAGCCTAAACGTGACTAGAGTTGCTTTCCATGGGTAGTCATATGACATTATCCTAATCTCATGGCCTAAGAGTCGCAGATGACCGAGTTTTTGCAAGAGAATCAGGCGAACCTAATCATGATTATACTCATTTTGAAGCTCTCAGCACGTTGAGTAGAACTGGCTTAAACCAAAGTTTCCGGCCTACTTTGAGTCAAGTTATGTCCTTATGAGAGACATAGATAGTTAGTGTGTCTTATGCCTTTCATATCTTGACTCAGGAGGTCTAAAAAGTTGATTTTTTTTCAGTACACAATCATAAGTTTGTGAGCTACAAAACAAGCCCACAAATGACTAAGAAAATCTAGTCACGCGCCTTTAACTGAGCACTTTAGGAGCGAACTTAGTCATGATTATACTCATTTTGAAGCCTTCTACAAGCCGAGTAAATCTAGCCTAAAATCATTGCTTGGAGCCTTTTTTGAGCCAAGTTATGATCATTATTAGTTCATGAGAGACGCAGATGGTTAGAGAATCTGCTTGTCTGCTTAGCAAAAAAATGCTTCAAACCCCTAATAAGCCAAAAATAGACCCGTCTTCCGGTGGTCTCCCTCATTCTTATCACCAACTCATTGCTTCTTGACCTCTTCGATTCGTGTGTTTTCTAGACGATTTCCCTAAACAAACAGATAGTAAAAAAGACAAAGAAAGAGAGAGAGAGAGATAGACCATGACATCATTTTCCCATTAAACTTTTTTCTCTCTCACCTGGAGACGTCTTCTTCTACGCCGCGGGGTGCAAAAAGTGACGATGAGGGAAACTTTTTGTACTAACTTTGGTGTATGGTTGGTCGAACTTTTGCAGACGAGCAAACACTCTAACAGTCTGCGTCTCTTGTGAGCGCATAAGTTGACTCATAGTAGACCTAGAAAAGTTATCTATGGCTAGACCTTCTCGCCTTGATGAGAGCTTCAAAATGAGTATAATCATGTCCAGGTTTGTTTGATTTGTACTCCGTTTAAAGGCGCAAAGCTAGACCATCTTTAACCTCGTTTTGTAGTATTGAACGTTTGGCTCATTTTGGGACCAAAATGAAGTCTTCGGATACTCTGGGAGTCGAGATATGCCGCTTGGAAGTTTTCAGAAACGACTCTATTAGTCTGCTTCTCTTGTAAGGCATAACTTGACTCATAGTAGGCCTAGATCAGTTGTCTATAGATTGATCTACTCGCCTTGACAAGAGCTTCAAAATGAGTATAAACATGGCTAGGTTTACTCGAAAAGTGATCAGGTTGATGGAGCATTTACCCGTTGTTTTTAGGCTAATTTTGTAGCTCTTGACTTTGGAATTTTATCAAGACGAAACTCAAGTTTCTAGACCGTCTGGGACTCAAGACATCACCTTTTGAAATTCAGAGGGTTGGAGACGCAGACACTCTAACTCTAGAGTGTACAACTGACTATAACCATTCTGGGAAGCCATAATTCTGCTTAAACCCTCATAGCAACCTCCCAGATCGTCCTGAACCCCGAAGAGCTCGTCGTCGGCGACATCGTCGTCGTCCGTTCCGGCTGCAAAGTGCCCGCCGACATGCGAATCATCGCGTGCACCGACTTCTACCTGGAGACCAGCTCGATCACCGGCGAAGCAGAGCCGCTCGAGTTCAACGCGAACACCGCCGACGAGAAGACGACCATCTTCGAGTCCTACAACATCGCGTTCAACGGCTCGTTCTGTGTGGACGGCGAGGGATACGGTGTCGTGATTCGTACGGGTGAGAGAACCGTCATCGGGCAGATCGCCTCGCTGACCCTCGGACAGAAGGACAAAAAGTGCAAATTCGAGACCGAAATCGAGCGATTCGTCAGATTCATCACAGTGATGGCCATCTCAATGGCCACTGTCATCTTCACCATCGGAATCGTGGTCAATGGAGGCAAAGATGTCATCCGTCTCTTCGTCACCGGCTTCCTGATGGTCATCATCGCCAACGTACCCCAGGGACTCCCGACAACCGTCACCACAGAATTGACAATCATCGCTCGACGAATGGCGAAGAAGAATGTGTTCTTGAAGAAGTTGGAGAAGATTGATAGTGTTGGCGCAACAACTCTCATCGCGTCGGATAAAACTGGAACATTGACCAAGAACTGTATGACGGTCACCGACTTGTGGTACAACAACTCTTATAATAGTGGTAGGTCGGTTCTTTTAACAGCTATCAAAAAGTTGTCAACTAACAAAATGTTTGTCATAAAATGGGGAACATTTTACTAGTTAACCACTTTTTCATATCTGTTACCCAAAACCAGATAAACTTGATCAATTGCAGCGCGCCCTGAGAACGCCGGGCGAACCACCAGAAAGCGCAACATGAGCGCTATCAGCACTTTGGAGTGGTACGAAGCTCCACTATCGGACATTCTGAATGTAATTTGTGTATGCAATAAGGCCAGGATAGAGAACAACTTGACCACGAGGACCCGGCCGCCAAGAATGTAAGATCTCAAGTTACAATTGAACTATGGAAAAGCTCTCAATTTTCAGCGACTCTGAACTCGACTTCTCCGCCTACCAATCCCGTCCAGCCAAGGAAATGATCATCTCCGGAAACCCCTCAGAAGTCGCCCTGCTTCGCTACGCCTCCGGCATGGCCGACGCCACCGAGGTCCGTAACAGCTTCCACACCCTCTTCGAGATCCCCTTCAACTCTGTCCGCAAGTACCACCTCATTCTGGCCATCTCGGAGAGCACCTGGAACGATTTGGAGGAGAAGAAGAGGCAAGGCGCGGATATCGAGTACACACTGATGATCAAGGGAGCTCCGGAGGTGCTTATCAAGCAGTGCACCACGATCAATATCGAGGGGGTGTCCGCGGAGTTGAACGCGAAGCGAATGGATGATTTTAACGAGGCCTATGAGACATTTGGAGATGAGGGATGCAGGGTTATAGGATTCGCTCGCAAGAAGTTCCGCGCCCCGGCGACATCGGTCTTCTCCTTGAAGTCTAACACGATTCCATTGGAAGAGTGGGAGTTCTTGGGAATGAGCGCCATCATGGACCCACCCAGAGATGACACTCCACGAGCTATCAAGGCTTGCAAGGAGGCCGGCATCAAGGTCTACATGGTCACCGGCGACCACAAGTCAACGGCTACAGCGATCGCCCGTCAAATCGGAATGATCGACACGGAGGAGGTCACCAGTTTGGAGCAGCGTGAGCAAGTGATCCGAAGGACCACCAACCAGGACTGGGCGGTTATCACTGGGCCAGAGCTTCCAGCACTCAATGAGAAGCAATGGGACGCTCTTCTAGAGCATCGCTATATTGTCTTCGCCAGAACCACTCCAGAGCATAAGCTGATGATAGTGACAGAAGCGCAAAAGCGAGGAGAGTGTGTAACCGTTACCGGAGACGGGGTTAATGACGCTCCGGCGCTCAAAAAAGCGGACGTGGGCGTGGCGATGGGTCTTGCTGGGAGTGACGTTGCCAAACAAGCAGCCGACATCATCCTACTCGACGACAACTTCTCCTCGATCGTCGCCGGCATCGAGGAGGGACGTCTTCTCTTCGACAACCTCCGCAAGACCATCGCCTACACCATGACCCACATGTGGCCAGAGTTGGTGCCCGTCATGCTCAACTTCTTCATGGGATTCCCTCTTGGCTTGACACCGGTGCAAATTCTCTCCATCGACTTGATCACCGACATCCCGCCGGCAGTATCCTTGGCTTATGAGGGACCCGAAGCAGACATCATGTTGCAGCCACCCAGAAAGAAGGACACTCACCTGGTGACCAAGGGATTGCTGACCTACACGTACCTCTTCATGTCCATGTTCCTTTCCGTGGGTGGTGTCATCGCCTATCTTCTCTCCTACTATCTCAATGGCATCGGACCCGATGAGCTCGCCTTCTCGGCAGCGGACCATTTCAAGGTTGGAGCCTTGAACTTCACCACCAACAAAGGTGTGATTCTTGACGAGCATCAACAGGTGCATATGGCTGCTCAAGCCGCCGCAGCCTTCCATATCTCTATCGTCGTTGGCCAGGCTTGGCATCTCTGGATGTGTTTGACACGGCGTGTCTCGATCTTTACTCATGGCATGGCTAATATCGTCGCGATACTTGCGGTGATCATCGATATCCTGCTCATTTGCCTCTTCACTTTTGTGCCCGGGGTGCAGTACATTTTTGGGTCGGCTCCACCACCATGGCAGGTGAGAACAGCTCCAACTCGATCCTAAACTACATAGCAAGGCTCTAAAAAGAATGCAAAAAAGATTTGACATTACAAGGAATTGAACCCCGGTCATGAGATTTCTAGTCAAACGCGTTCACCACTAGGCCGGAGAGGCAAAGGTGGCGCGAGAAGGCGAGGGCGTATAAGAAGGGGGTGGTGGTGGGAGAACGAGGGGGGTGAGAAGTTGTGCGCCCCTTCCGGATTGTGAGCTCAGATGGCCCAGTGGCGAACAGTTTTGACTAGAAATCTCTCGACCCGGGTTCGATTCTTTTACCTCTCAAATTTCTTTTTCTTTCTTTTTAAACCATTTCTATCCCGTTTTGAAGGTCTAAAACCTATTTCAAAGTGATTTTTCAGTGCTGGCTCGTCCCGGTCGGCGTGGGAATCTCGATTTGGATTTTCAACGAGTTCCGAAAGTTCGGCATCCGACACTATCCGAAGAACGCGTTCGTTCGTCTTGTCAAATGGTAATCATCGACGGTCTCATGTGGAATAATTTCGCAGTCTCGCTGTATAATATGAAAACGAGTTCAAATTAATAAACTTCTCTCATTCTCGCTTGGTCCGCATGTATTCTTGGCAAACAGCCAAACCACTCAGAGAAAGTCTCTCGTCCTGCAATACTATTTCTCTTATCGGAGAGGTCACCCCTCCGCCGTCAACGATGGCTAGTCTTTCTCACCCTACTTCTCCACTCTCTCTCCCTCTCTCACTGTCGATGCGAAAATATTGGTTTTCTGTTTAGAAGATTCCCTACATTTCAGAAGAATGAATTCCATAAAACAGCGAAGGAAGATTCGGAAATTTCGATTGACTGCCCAGCAGGCAAAAGTGTCGAAGAAAGTCGATGAATTGGCCAAGAAAATGGATGGGTTTAAAGTGAGTTTTTAGATGGAATTTTTGTTTTCGGTATTCAGATAATACTGTGTCTTTTCGAAAAAAAAGTCTCTCGAAAAAAACTTTTCGAGATAACTTTTCGGATAATTTTTCCGAAATTTTTTCGGGAAAAAATATTTTCCAGAAAAAAATTTCCGAGAAAAAATTTTATCGAAAAAAATTTCTTGGAAAAAATTTTCCGACAAAAAATTTTTCGAGAAAAATTTCCGAGCGAAATTTTCCAAAAAAAATTTCTCGGAAAAATTCTCTTTTTTCTCGAGAAACTTTTCTTGCTTTCAGCCTGACACGCAAAATAGTGCTGTTTACCAATTGGAGACAACGATTCAAAAACTAGAACGTCAATTGGAGAAAGAAAGAAGAGAGCGAGAAGCGGTGTTCAAGAGAGTAGTGAAAAAGGAGTTCGTTCTGACGCACGACTTCTATGACTGTATCACTATGAGGGAGGGTGAAGAGTTTTATGGGGACCCAGAAGAACATTTCGGAGCCAAGTGGTAAGCAATCTCTCTTAGTCTTGCCTAGTGTGCCTTTTCGGAAAAAATTATCGGAACACTTTTTTCGAAAAATTGTCGAAAAAAAATTCGACAAAATATGCTCGAAAATTTTTTTAAAGGAATTCCCATAAAAACTTCTCGAAAAAATGGTTCGAAAATTTTTTCGGAAAAATTTCTCGAAAAAAATGGGTCGAAACTTTTTTTCGAAAAAATTTTTTCGGAAAAAAATTTTTGAAAGAAATTATCGGAAAAAAATTTATACGAAAAATTTTTTTTCGAAAAAATTTTTTTTTTGGAAAAAAAATTGAAAGGAATTTTTCGAAATTTTCTCGAAACCGTGTCGAAACGATACACTTGACCATCTCAACTAACCCGTTCCGAAAACTCTCAGGAGCATCAGCATCCAACGAGAAGAGGACGCGTTCGGTGTATTTCTACAGTGCGAAGCTGAAGACGGCGACAAGGACTGGAGCATCGAGGTCGAAGAAACTCTGCTATTCACATTGGAGGGAAGAATAGTGAAAATGGAAAGGGGCGATTCGATATTCTTCGAAAACGATGGGACCTCGATGGGATACGACGACTTTTTGGAGTGGGAGGAGTTTGAGAAAGAGATGAGCAGAGAAAACATCGATTGTCCGGTGACGATAGAATACCGGGTGACTATTCTGAAGGCCAAGGGACTCCGGAACCAAAGACCCGAAAAGTACACATCACCCGTTCCGAATCTCACAGATGTGGTGCTGAATGTCGAGGATAGAAAGTTCCATGTTTCGAGACAGGTAGGTGCAGTGTGTGGTTTCGGAATTTTTCCCGGAAAAAATTGAAAATCGAGATAAATTTCCAAAACCTTTTTAAAATTTTTTCGAAAAATTTTTCGGAAATTTTTTTCCGAAAATTTTTCGAAAATTTGTTCGAAGAATTTCCGGCTTTTCGTGAAATTGAGCGCAGCGCGTTATTTCGGACTGTCGTGGTCTGCTAGCCAGTACTGTAAATTTAAAGACGCATTTGTTTTTTTCCTCGAAAAGTTATCGAACAAAGTTTTCGGAAAAATTTTCGGAAAAATTTCCGAGAAATTTCCGAACAAAAATTTTCAAACTTTTTTCGGAACTTTATCAAAATTTTTGTTCGAAAAAACTCGAACGAAAGTTTTCAAAAAATTTTCGAAAAAAAATTTTCGAAAAAATGTTTCTATCGTTGTCGAAAATCACACACTGTGTGGATGCGATTTCTTGAATTCTCCAACCTCAGTAATTTTCCAGTGCTTGGCGAACCACTGTGACTTCTTCCACCACCTCTTCTACGAGAACTTTGCCGAGAAGGGAAAGCCAGAAGTCACTCTGCACGACATCGACCCCTTCGACTTTCAGAATTTTCTAGATGTGGTTTATGGAGAGCAGCTAGTCGATGGTAGACCCCCGCAGACTCCAAAAAAAATCTCAGAATTTTCCAAATTTCAGAACCAAATATCGAGGGAATCCTGGTCATTGCCGATATGTACCGGGCGGACAAAACCATCGCGATCTGCGAGAAATTTTTGATCTACGAATCGACAAAGGAGTTGAAGACCAAGTACGACTTGTCCATCCAGTATAAGATGGCGAAATTGACGGTTAGTATTAGGCTCCGCCCACATGAGCCATTCAATTTTTACAGAAAGCCTGCATCTCGAAAATCAGCACCATGAAAGATTATGAAGAAATTGTGACGGACAGCCTGGACGATGTGGAGGGTTGGGTGTCGAAGGAGCTGGTGCGCAAATCGATCGAGCTGTCGAAAAGTGCTAATAAGAATTCTGTCAAAAAATTGGACTCCTCATTTAATCTAACCGCTTGACCATGTAAAATTGTAATTCTTGTAATCATATCATGTTGAATTTCACCGAATAATAAACACTTCCAAAATGTGTCTTTTTGATCACAGCTGTTCAGAGATGAGCGGAAATGAAATTTCGAGTTCCGGAAAACGGAAGACGGAAAACGGAACCATGAGAATTTTACGGAACCCGGAAAACGGGAAACGGAAACTGACAAATTTTACGGAAGGCGGAAACGGAAAACGGAACGGAAAAAAACACGGAAAGCAGGAAACGGAAGACGGAAGACGGTGCTGGATGACTAAGACGACTTTTCCACCTCGTTTAAAAGCTTCGAAGTATTCTTCGGAGAGTCGTAAAAGCGACGGGTTTGGTCCGAATATCATTCTTGACAAATCGAGAACAAATTTTTTTGCAACTTCTGAAACGGAGAAAAAATCGAAATCGACGGAAGACGGAAACCGGAAAACGGAAACTAACAAATTTTACGGAAGGCGGAAACGGAATACGGAACACAGAAAAGCACGGAAAACGGAAAACGGAAGACGGAAAACGGAATTCCGCTCATCTCTGCAGCTGTTGTATTTTTGAGGTTTTCTCACTCTGCGTCTCGCAGTCCGGACAATATTGAGTTGAGTAGCCATAGGCCAAAAGCTCAAGTTTTAGGCCAAAAGCCATAGGCCAAAAGCCATAGGTCAAAAGCCATAGGCCAAAAGCAATAGGCCAAAAGCAATAGGCCATAAGCAATAGGCCGAAAGCAATAGGCCATAAGCAATAGGCCGAAAGCCAGGGCTATTAACGAGGTGAAGAGAGAAAGTTTCAAAAACTTTTTATGATACATTTCATTCTGTCTGCTGTCAAAATTGCATGATAATCGAATGGTCTCAAAACAAGTTACAGGGTTCTCAAACTGTCCTCACAATGACTGGCCACGCTCGTATGGCAGTAATCAAAACTATCGAATAGTTTCCAGCTAGCACTTATAACTTTCTGGACGGTATCGCGATACAGCTTCACCATACTGTCGATTTGGGGTCTATCCAATTCTTTAGGAGCAACTGGACACGCCTCCCCGAATGTTCTCCTGAAAACGGTTCGAATCGAGGGCAGCCGTTTGTCCAAGAATGCGATTGCCGTGTGCACATTATGCTCGAAAAACGACTCGCTATTCAGACTGCTTTCCTTCGACTGCGGCTCTCTCAAAGTATAGTACTCCTCGATGGTAGTCGCTGCTGCCAACTCTTGTTCACTTGGTCCGGTCCCCTTGAAACATGTCCATGGCGGAAGTTCGGGCAGTTCGAGGGCGGTGCGTAGCTCTTGAAGGCCGATGGTTTTGATGCACTCTTTCATCATATAAATGGTTATGTATTGTGCTATGGAATATCTGACAATGTTGCCAGTCAACATTTCAAAGTCTTGACGGCTCAGACATGTTGCCTTAATTGTGGCCAGCTCTTTGTTCACCTCGATTGAGATAGAAGTAGCGTTGCTCAGGGTTGTATCCTCTGAAATTTTGCATTTCTGTTGGGTTCCTATTTTTGATTGATCATAAAGTGGCAAGCAATGGTGTGGGTACTTATGCAGAACTCACTAACTTTTTCGAAAAATTTTCGAAACCTTGTTCGAAAATTGTTTCGACTATCTATGATTTCGAAATGAGTTATGACCTTATGAGCAAGGTGTTCGAATTTGTCAAATTTTCAAAAACTTTTTGAGAAATTCTCGAACGTTCGTTTGAGTATGTTCCAATCACTCGATTACTATAAAACTTGGTGAGTGTATCAAGCAACTTTGGATCTTCATTTTTGTAGTTGACAAGTTTTTACGAAAGTCACGAACAAGTCAGTTATGTCGTGTCATGCGACATCAAAACTTGGTACAGACTTTCATTTTTTCGGACCAGTGATCTTAAACGCGTCATAACTCACTTGATTTTGAATTTCACGAAAAGTAGTCAACTCCAAAAATGAAGATCTAGAGTTTCTTGATACATTCACCAAGTTTCATAAAAATCGAGTGATTGGAACATAATTTTTCAACTGCTCAAAGTTGACTATCCCGCCTTCAGAATTTTACAATGGCTAAATGACAAACCTGCATATACACTGGCCCCAATGCAGAGACAGATGAAGAGTGAGAGAGTCCGCATAGAGATGATGAATACGAAACCGAGGACAAGTCTGAAAAAGAGAGATTTGCTGCCGTTCAAAATTGCAAACATTCGAAAAATGTCCACAGCATGGACCACATAGAAAATGATGTGATACTGTGCTGGACAAAGATATTTTGATTATTTTCTGTGCAAATTGGCCAACTTTGAGCAGTTGAAAAAGTATGTTCCAATTGATCGATTTTTATGAAACTTGGTGAATGTATCAAGCATCTCCAGATCTTCATTTTTGTAGTTGACAACTTTTTCTGAAAATCCCTTTCAAGTCAGTTATGTCGCGTTGAAAATCATTGATCCGAAAACATTTCAAGTTTTGATGTCGCGTGACTATAACCGACGTAACTCACTTCATAAAAATTTTCGTGAAAAGTTGTCAACTACAAAAATGAAGATCAAGAGTCGCTTGATACGCCCACAAATTTTCATAAAAATCGAGTTATTGGAACATACTTTTTCAACTGCTCAAAGTTGGCCATTCGGTACTGAAAACCACCAAAATCCCTATACTTTTTGGCCAACACAGTATGTGAACAATAAGCTTTCCACAAATGGAGACTGTTGTTATAAACAGAATGCCCAATTGTAATACAGGAAAGATCACAGAAGGCTATCACTGATTGACCCACTTGCGCAACCCGCCCAAGGTTAGAGATAGTGATCCCCGAATCTGGCGTATGATAACTCTTTGGCGTCCTCTTTCTCTCTCTCTCTCTCATTTTCTCTCGCCTCGTGGCCGCAGATGTGTCTGATTTGAAGTTCCCACCAAAGATCGGTGGCCTAGGATTTGTCGATTACACTTCCACGTTAGACAGTACTTACGGTGTTGAGAACGCCTACTAGATGAGGAAATGTGCAGATGGTAAGATATGACGTAACCAGCAATTAGGGGAGGACAAGGTCTTTAATTGGGGGGGAGCTTACGTCATCTCTTACCATCTGCACACAACGGCAGGTACTGGACTGGAGCTATTTAGATGCTATCTAGTCAGCTGTTAGTAAGTGGCTAGTGGTGCAGGAGAAGACACACCACTCCTCCTCTCACCAGCAGCCGCTAGCGGCCACTCTTCTCGTTCTGTCTCTTTCTCTCTCTTTCTCTATAAGACGAAAATATCGATTTCTCACTGATTCTCTTCTTCTTTTGACGGTTTAGTTTTCTCAAAGAAGTTCCTTTTGCAGCGAAATGGTCAAAGCTAAAAAGCGAATTAGGGTGAGGAGCTTTGGAAGACAGTCGAGACAGCTCGCAAAAATGGCGAAGAAAATCGACGGATTGGCGGCGAGTATTGAAGTGAGTGGTTTCCTTTTTTCGATTCTTCATAACTTCCTCCTTGTTGCAGACTGACGAGCAGAGAAGATCAAAGGAGTTGGAATCAACGATTACAGTATTAAAACGACAGTTAGAGGAAGATCAAAAGGAGCGAGCATCGCTGACGAGGAAAGGGTGTAAGTCGTTTACAATGAAGCACACCTTCGCAGGTGTTTTAAACAAAATGAAGGAGGAGGAGAGGGTCTATGGCGAGGAAGAAGAGCACTTCGGAGTTAAATGGTATTCGGCATCGGCGAGATGTATCCGAAAATAATGAAACTGTGAGCTTCAGGACGTTGTGCATTGAACGAGAGAAAAACGACTACCTCGGGATTTTCCTCGAGTTTCAAAATCCATACATCAAAGAATCGGGGTGGATGGAGCTGGAAGAGGAGATATTGTTGAGTGTAAATGATGAAATCGTGAAAATGGAAAAGACCGTTCCTTGTTTGTATGGCGAGAGGGACCGTGATATCGGATTAAACCAGTTCATGACATGGAAACACTTGCGAGGGTCGATGAGGAGCAGATCGAAGGTGCCATATGAGGGAGAGTTCACTATCAGCTACCGAGTGATCATTCTGAAGACGAGCGGCGTGGCGAAATACACAGCACCCATCGCGAATCTCACAGATGTCGTGCTCGATGTCAATGGCACCAAGTTCTACGTCTCCAAACAGGTAAGGCCCTTCTACGCGGATTCATTAGTTTCCTCGCTCTTCAGTGCCTCGCGAACCACTGCGACTTCTTCCACCATCTCTTCTACGAGAACTTCGCCGAGAAGGGGAAGAAAATGGTCACTCTTAAAGGCGTCGATCCGCGCGATTTCCAGGACTTTCTGGACGTTGTCTATGGAGAACAGGTGATTGAAGGTAAGCCAAGAGCCGTGTGTCTGCGTGTATCTGTGTGTGTGTCTGCGTGTGTGTGTGTGATGCAAATTACTCAATTCTCAGAGGAAAACGTCGAGGGAATTCTGGTCATCGCTGACATGTACCGCGCTGTCAAAACCATCGCACACTGCGAGCAGTTTTTGATCTACAAATCTTGTGAATCATCTCCGACAAAGTTCGCGCTTGCTTGCAAATACAAGATGAACGCGTTGGCGGTGAGTGGCTCTCGTTTCGTTATTGAAGACTTCCTCTTCTTCTTCTTCCAGCTTCACTGCATTTCGGAGATCGAGGATATGAGCGATTTTCGCCACGTGGTACAGGACTACTTTCCGATCAATGACGACGAATACCGTCTCGAGGAGCTCGATGGGTTCAGTGCGGACCACGTCGACAAGACGGTGTACAGGGCGTTGGTCGAGAAGGCGATCGAGTTGAAAAAATGATGTTGTCTTTCTACTATTCTATCGACTTCTTCAGAGCTAATTAATCAGCCAACTTTCATTATTTTTGTCACTTCATCGAAAGAACCCCACCCATTTTACAATGAAAATTATTTTACTTCTATTTACTGAGTCACTTGTCATCGCATTCTTTTCAGCACGTAACTGTGAAAAACTAAAAAACAAATTTCCAACTGAAAAATCTTCCTTTTCATCGAAAAATCCATAAAAATTAAATAAAAGAATTCGTTGAAATTTTCGCTCCGTACGATTCTATGTTTCGTCCGCAATCACCGTCACGTCAGAATGCACACTTTCGAATTTTCTGTCAATTTTTGGCCAATTTTTCGCATTTTTTCGAGCGTTTCTCTCAGGTTTCTGGCTTCAATTTCGAAAATTTATAAAATTAAAAAAAAACAGTTCTTCAGGAATCCCGAAATGACAATGGCGACAAGACGAAGTCAGCGAATCTCTCGTCAGGATGCAAAGAAAAAGGTTTGTCCTGGGAAATTTTTGCTGGAAAATGCGAATTTTTAGTTTAAAAATCCCAATAATCTCTCAGAATTCCTCCACAGCGACTCGAAACGCTCCGAAAGCTGCGAAACAAGTGAAACCGAAGCCACCAAGCCCCCGTCGAGTTGCGCCGGATTCCGAGTGAGAAATTTCGTTTTTTCGACTTCAAAATTTCGAATTTCCGCCATTTTTCAGCTCCTGGGATTCCGACGGAGAGCCGCGCGAGTATCCCCGCTTCGGAATGCCTCACCGCCCCGTTCACCCGGTTTCCGATCTTCCAGCGATGCTCGACGTCAAGCTGGAGGTGCAGGACGACGATGAGATTCTGGAGCCATCGCCACGTCTTCAGAATCAGAATCCGGAGGAGAGAGCACGCCAGCCGATTGCGAATGAGTGGCAGATGGATTTGCCAGCAGTGCCGATGCCAGTGGGAATGGTAAGGGCCTGGGAATCTAGATGGCCCTAAAACTCGGAATTCGCAAAAGTTAGGCCATGGCCTTGGAATAACTTGGGTTTCTAGGCCAGGAAGGATTTTAATGTCCAGATTCTCCCAATTTTCAGGTGCTCCCCGAGCTCATCATCGTCAACTCTCGCCTTGTGAACTGCGAAATTAAGGATATGGTCCTTGTCAACTGTCAAATCGAGGAATGCAAATTCATCAATTCGATCCATTATTTCATCTGAAAAATTTTTGTGCATTTTTTTTTCCTCTTGTTTTTTTTTTTGCACTCTGTCACCCCTGCATGTCTTCCCCTCAATCTGTCTGATCTCTTCTCCACCCACGAAGTTTTTTACTGTAATTGATAAGATAAAAGTTTTACTGTCGCTAAATTCTTGAAGAATCGAGCTAAAATAAAGACAAAGACAAATGCAAGTGTGCTCCAAGGGCAAATCGCTCAAAAGTCGGCACATTTTCGTCTAATCCGGCTGAACACGAATGCATTCTACTGGAAATCAAAATTTCAAGCTAGTTATTGTCAAAAAGAAAAAGGTCGAATTTCAAAAATTTTGTGCTCAAATGAGCACAAAAATTTTGGAAAAAAATAGATTTATATTTTTGGAGACCTAGATGTAAAATTCAATTTCTAGTCGATTGGTAGTAATTTCAATGCTTTAGGACAAAAACGAACCAAGTTATGACTTGAAAAATGGAATAATGCAAATGTGCTCCATTGAGAATTTGCTCATAACTTGCCTCGTTTTCGTCCAAATGGGCTGAAAATGCGTGCAATCGACTGTAAATCAAATTTATGAGCGAAAACATAAAAATAAAAAAACAAAATTTGAAAACGTTTTGGGCTCAATTGACCAAAAGAATGTCTGAACAAATATTTTTATGGATTCAGATGTAAAATTGAATTTCAAATCGATTGGTGTAGTTCCCAGAGCTCTAGGACAAAAATTAGCCAAGTTATGAGCCAAAAAAAGTCGACAAATGCAACGAGCTTTCCAAAAAAAATTCAAAAATTGTTTTTCAGGTTTTTAAAGTTCCAGACGTAAAATTCAATATCCAGTCGATTGGTGCAATTTTCAGCGCTTCAAACCAACGATGAACAAAGTTGTGAACCAAAAACGAAGAAACTACAGTAGTCCTTCACAAAAAGTGGGCGGGGCGTGAGTATACTCATTCGAAAGCTCTTGATGAGCTGAATATGAAAAACTTAGCTAGAAAACCTCTTAATTTCATTTCAGGTTTTCAGATCTCTCATGAGGTCACAAAGGTTACAGTATACCCGGGAGCAAGTTCCCACGCAGGTTTCAGACGGTGTCCTCCCGACAAAGGGGACCTAATAGTGATCTTCACTGTCACTGTGTCCGGGATATCTTCACATGGTC
The DNA here is from genome assembly GCA_900536305.3 of Caenorhabditis sp. 40 LS-2015. NCBI lineage: Eukaryota > Metazoa > Nematoda > Chromadorea > Rhabditida > Rhabditidae > Caenorhabditis > Caenorhabditis tribulationis. The sequence continues at coordinate 98,317 of LR544476.1, forward strand.
CCCTATCCCACAGGTGGGTTAATGACCGTGTCTCCTTATGATTTGATTATGTGCAGGCCACTAATTATAATTAGAAAAAGATATATGGACAGATTCTTATTCATTATTCTTTTCTCCAGTTTATCGGTTTTATTTTTCCAACCCACCTTTTTATCGGAAACTTCCAATCCCCTATTTTCTGATGTTTTCGTAACTGACAATCAAATTCTGACACTTATTCGAATTCTACACAAAATTCTAGCCTATGCTCAAAAAAATAGAACTCTCTATCTCACTTTTGAAATTTTTGAGTTTTTTTCGGATTACTGTAGCCTTAAAACTACGCAAACACCGAATGAGCTGAAATTGGACGAAACTTGATGGCCAGACTATTTCGACCATGGGAAATTTGAATTTGATAATGAAAATCAGCGAAAATTCACAGAATTCTGAGTATCGTACCTAGTTACAACAAAAAAATATTTTTTTTTTTGAAAATTGATTACATTCTAGTTGAGCTAGATGTAAAATTTGATTTCCAATCGATTGGTGTAGTTTTCATCACTCTCGGACAAAAATGAGCCGAGTTATGAGCAATTGAGCAAAATGAGCAAAAAACTTTCAAAAAAAAGGTGTTTTAATTTTTAAGGATCTAGATGTAAAATTCAATTTCCAGTCGATCGGTGTTATTTTTGAAGCTCTAAAACCGAAATAAGACGAGTTATTGACCATTTAATGTTTCCCTCACATTCACCTTTTTATGGCCATTGTCATCCCACCTGTCCTCAGACAGTTGTCCTTCTGAAAATTTTCATCCTTGCTCCTTCACATATCTTCCCTACAGTATCCCTCTCAACTTCCCACAATCGTTTTAGTTTTTCAGATCGCAGAATGCCGTTCATCCGTTCACTGAAGCCGGTCCATGTCTCACGGACCATCAGGCTAGTGAACCCGGTGACGACGGCGGAGTTCCGTCAGGGTCTCAACGACCTTTTCGTAAGTTTTTTAAAATTCATAATAGGTCTCGTGCAAAATTAAATTTCCAATCGAGTGGTAGTAGTTTCCAGTCTCTAGCATCATTTTGAGCCAAGTTGTGATTCAAAGAGCAAAATGAGCAAAAACTTTTTATTGAAATTTTTGAAATTTTCTTATTGATCCGAATGTAAAATTTGATTTCCAATCGATTGGTATAGTTTTCATGTCTCTAGGACAAAAATTAACCGTTGTGAGCCAAAAACCAAAAATGAGCAAAAAAATATATTTCTAATTTTTCAGATAAAAAGAGCCACCACCACCACCCGGAAGGAACGTGCCGAGTTCAACAAGGAGATCAACCGGCGGGTGGTGGCCTACAACGAGGACGTGCTGCAGAGCGACACGGAGTTCGACATGCACGGCATGACGCCCGACGGCGCCGTCGAGTATGTGCTCCGCAAGGTCGGAGAGCTCCGCAAGGATAAAGGTGGGTGGTCTTTTTCGTTTGTTACTAGTTTTGTTAAACTTTTCAGGAGCTTCAAAATAAGCCTAAAAATGGCAAAATTGGGCCAAAATTAGTCAAGTTATGAGGTTAAGAAAAAGTTGACAAAAAATTTTGAAAACCAAAAAAATTTCGGAAATTATTTTGCATTGTTTTCATGAAATTTCAAATTCACTACATGTAAAATTTGATTTTCAGTCGTTTGATGCTATTTTCAACACTCTATGACAAAAATGAGCCAAGTTAAGAATCAAAAAACAAAAGAGTGTAAGTGCGCTCCATAGAGAAATTGTTCATAACTTGGCTCGGTGGAGTCCAAATGAGCTGAAAATAGGCGGAATCAACTGGAAATTAAATTTTCCACCGGATTACTTAAAATATCAATATTTTCAGAAAAACTTTTTTTGGCTCCATTGAGCACAATTTTTTTTTTTTTGGAAAAAAACTTTTTATTTTTTTGGATCTAGATCTAAAAATCAATTTCCAATCGATTGGTATAGTTTTCAGAGCAGTAGGACAAAAATGAACCGAGTTATGGACAAAAAAACTAACAGACTACAGTAATCCTCAACTATAAGTGGGCGGGGCTTGTTTATACTCATTGTGAAGCTTTTGATCTGCTGAGTTTGAATTTCTTATTATTTTTTGACAATGTTTGGAAATAATGTTCAAAATCAAGAAAAAGTGAAAAAAAAATTTCAAAAAAAAATTTGGAAACCCCTCTAACTTGGCTAATTCCCACTCGTTTTCGATGATTTTTACACTTAAATTTTTGGAATTTTTTTCGATTTTTTTCTAATTTTTATGTTTGCAGAGCTCATCCTGATCACTGGCCGCGGGAATCACTCGAAAGGCGGTCGGTCGGCGGTCAGGGACGAGTTGATCGGATGGAGTCAGGGACGAACGGACTGCACGATTCGCGAGGACTCGACGAATCCGGGACGACTCAAGTTGACAATCGAGAGCAAATCTTGATGATTTTTTATTTTCATTTATTACTGATTATAATTTATTTGGCGAAATCCCAAAACTTTTCAGGCCGAAAATTTTTGGATTGAAATTTCGGATTTTTTGAAAATTTTTTCGAAAAAATTTTTTTTCAAAAAAATTTCCAAATTTCCCGAAAACTTCTCGGAGTGATTCCAGGGTCTATTTCGTGACTAGAATCCTCCAACTTGACTGAAAATCTTCAAAAATTGAACTTTTTCAATTTTCAGAACTTCGCGAAGAACAACGACAACCACCAACTTCTGGGAGGCCAACTAATTTTTTTTTGTATTTTTTCCTATAATACTTAAGAACTTATAAAATTTCATAGAAAAATGTGTTCAAATCGCAATTCTAGACCTCAGCACAGTATTCCAAAAAAAAACAATTTTCGACTACCATGCAGAGGTCAAAAAAATTTCTCTCCAAGGTCTCTCAAAACCCTCGAAATCCTGCTGAAAGTGGTGCAAAACTCAAAAATCAAATCGTTCAAAAAACCATAAATGTATCTGTATGTATGCATCATTATATAATAGTAATAGAGAAGGGGGACAACAAGAAAAAGGCGCTAAAAATGATAGCGATGAAAAAAAAGGAACAAGAATGGAAAAAAAAAACCAGGAGGAAAACAGACCAGCAGGCAGTAGAGGGGGAACAAAAAAAAAGAAGGAAGAGGAAGGAAAACAGGGAAAAATAGTTACAGCACAAAAAAAATTGGGGGCGGGGCTTGAAAGGGGTTGAAAATCTGGAGGTTACAGACATCAAAAACTGAAATGAAATTGATGGCCTAGGATCCCAAAACTCGGCCAGGCTAGAAATCTACTCTGTAGATGGGAATGGTGGTCTAGAATTTCAGAACTTGGCCAGGTTAGAACTGTAAGAGCCTAACTAAGAAGGGCTAATGAATTTGATGTCCTAGAATCCCAAAACTCGCCTAGACTAGTGGCTATGATAAAACTAAAGATTGAGTACCCTAGCAATAACCTAGAATCCCAAAACTCGGCCAGTCATTTTTTCTAAGATTCTCCATGGATTTCCACCGATTTTCAGCCCCCAGATTTCATCCCCTAGTAATCCGCGATATCCTGCGAGTGATAATAGTCCTCCTTGAGTCGATTAACGTGCGACGGAATCACACAAGACGTGTTCGAGACGAACAGTGTGACAAGATCCGACTGCAGAGAGTCGAACGCCGGATGCAGACAGTCGACGTGGCCGACCGACTTGGCCGACATGTCGAACGGAAGATCGTTGGAACGGAACGAGTGCAACGACGACGGGTCGGTCATGAAGAACGGGCAGAGCTTGTAGAACGGAGCCAGCACGTAGACAGGGACACAGTGTCGCTTGGCCAACAGCGCAATCTGGTGTCCGCCGGCGGGCACCAGACACGAGCCATCCGGGAAGTACGCCGCCGCCACCAGCACCACCTTCGACGTCTCCGGCATTCGCGACGCCACCTCGAACAGCTCGCACGGCGTCACAAAGTCGGGCGCCGTCTCCAGATGCGCCTCCTCGTCGACGACGTCGATGACGCGATGCTTTCGGCCGGACCGGACGGCGTGCGTCAGAAACGCGTGCATGGTTTTTGAGGTGGCCAGCGAGTGCACCATGACGATGTCGTTGTTGAAGACGAGCTCGGTGGATTGTTGCGCGATGCAGTCGCGAGACGACTCGATTTCTGTGGCGAGCTGGAATCGGGGAGCTCATAAATGACATTGAAAACTAAGAAAATCAGGTTGAAAGCATTAAAATGAGTCTAAAACCATGAAAATTGAGCTCAGAGCACTAAAATGAGTTCCAACGATTCTGGGGTCCTTTCGAAGCCTATGAAGCTTTTTTGGTGTCTCTCTTCCCGTTTTCCTTGATTTTTGAGTCATTTTCAACGATTTCCGAAGCCTCTTACCTCCTTAATCGACGCCTGCAAGTCCTTGCGAATCTTCTTCATGTCCGCATTCCTCAACCGCTCCGTCGTCTCATCGTCGTCTCTCCACAGCGTGTACAACGCCTCCGGCTCGCCGACGCCCTTCTTCTGAAGCACCTCGTCACGTGCCAGCTTCGAAATCATCAGGCCGATGTTGATGATGATCAGCTCGGAGCGCTCGGCGCCGTGCAGTCGTTTACAGTGATCAGCCAACGACGTTTGCAAGTCGGCCATGGTTTTCGGGTTCTCGCGGAAAATGATTTTTCGGACGAGATTCAGCGTTTGAATCGCGATGGAGGAGGACGAGTCGCGAGGGAATCTGTAATGGATTTTTTTTAGTTGAAAATTTTTCTACTAATTTGACCAAAATTTGGGTAAAAAACTCACTTTCTCCGCAACGAGAATATAAAATCCCTCTTTAAACCTTCGATATCTATAGTTGAATCCATCTGAAAAATCAAAACATGAAAGAAAATCTATGTTTTTATGAGACTTCAAAAGCGGAGGAATTTCGCAAGAAAACGAGCAAATATTGGGTAGAAATTATAAAAACCTAATTTTTCAATTTTTTAATCATTTAAAAAAGCAAAAAAACGCTGGAAAATCCAATAAATTGGCTCAGAAACCACTCGATATTCTTGAAAAAATTGATTCAAAAAACCTTCCCTTGGTAATGCAATCGCGCTCCGCTAGACTTTTCTCTGCGTCTCTCAAATCCACACACTGCCTCGTCGCACTTTTTGAATTTAATTCAGTCATTTTCTCAAAAACCCTCAATTCTAACCGATTTTCTTTGGATTTTTTCAGATTTCCATTAAAAATGAAACCAAAACGAGCTAGAGACGATGACGAGTGTAAGAAATATTCAAAAAATTAGTGGAAAAACTAACGAAAGATCAAGATTTTGCAGGCGCGTCTACCTCGTCGGATAAACGATACTGTGAGGCGGGCCCGAGCGATGTGGGAGAAGAGTTAGACCCTGAGGGAGTCGTTAAACCAATAGGTTTGAATTTCCCGCCAAAATATATGCATTTTTTGGAAATTCTCCATCTTCAGAACTGATCGAATTCGAACTCCAGCAATCCCACTTGAATGTGCAGGAAATCGGAAGAATCATCGCGAATGGAATGCTTGAAAAGACGCTAAACGACGAAGCTCTCAACGATTTGATTCGGAAAATGGCAAAATGTGTGCCAACTATGGCCAACATTGACTTGTTCACGCTGTCGGATGACTTGAGCAGGGGTAGTATCGATAGCCGACTTGTGATCATTGGAAATGCGTTTTTGGTACGGAATTCGGAATCAGCGGGGTCGCAAACCTAGAAAAATTGGAAATTTTTAATTTTGAAAAAAAAAATTTTTTTCGAAAATTAAAAAAATTTTTTTTTGAAGAAAATTTTTTTTCCCATTTTCCGGGTCAAAATTTTGCCATTTTTTCCAGTGGAACCTTCTAAAAGGCTCCATGTCCTCAGTCCGCGACAAATTCGACCATTATCACTTCAAAATGTGCACCATGTCGAATGCGGCAGTCGCCGCGTGCTCCACTTCCATGGCTCCAGCCTCTGTGGAATTCCTCACGACACGAGTCCGCGTCGGTGAGCATCGAATTCCGGAAGACAACGTCTTCCTCGGACTCGACCTTCTCAACATCTACTCCAACATCGTCTTTCGGAAGAACGGCGACATTCAGAGCAAGTCGAAGCAGTTCATCAAAACCTATGTGGCGTGTGTAAGAAGCGCGCGCGAAATTTGAATAGAAATTTCGCTAGAAAATTCAAAATTCTTCATTCATTTTCCAGGCCACCCGCCCGACGTGCGCCATCTGGCACTACAGCCTTCGTCAGTCGGGGGCGTCGCACAAAAAGTGGCTCTACAACTTCCCCGAGAACGTGCTGGAGAGCTTGATACGTAGGGGGAAATGAAAAATTGGCTAGAAATTCATGGGAAAAGATTTCAGACTTCATGCTCTCGTTGGCCGGACTCGGAGCGGTGGAGCTGGTGCCGACTACTGCTGACGATGATGGGGATCATCATGAGCGCGGCAGGTTCTACATGTCACTAGGCGAGAACGACGCGCAACGCGAGGCCACCATCGCCACGATGAAGATGACCCGAGAGAGTCTGGTGCAGAAGTTCAGGCAGAACGTCACTGATGCATTGTGAGCGAGAATCTGAAATTTTGAACTGAAAAAACGAAAATTCCAGAAACGAAGCCCGCGAGATGCCGTTCAACACTGCGACGAGGCAGTTGATTCCGCCGCCGGTGAGTCTTGAATTCCGATGGAACCCAATACATATAGCCAACTTTTGTTTTTCAGCGCGGAAAACCCATCGACAACACGAACAGTCTGATCACGTGGCGTCAGTACGAGATGCTCATCAAACGGTGCGAGGCGGATCCGTCGAAAGAGAATCAGGAGGCGAAGCAGGAGTTGGAGTGAGTTTCAAGCTCTAAAAGCTGTTCAAATTTCCAGTCTTGACATAGAGCTGAAAATGGTTCTTTTGGACCCGAAAAAAGCCAAATTTGACCCCCACAATGACCTATTTTGACCAAAAACAGACCGATTTGAAGCCGGAAAATTGAAATTTTGGACCCCAAAAAAGCCAGATTTTGACTTGTCAGAGACCATGCTAGGTCTAAAAATGACGCTTTCGAACTTAAAAATAACAAATTTCAGTCAGAAAGTTGATAATATAGACCCGTAGATGCCTAATCTAAACCAAAAATCGATCAGATTCGACCTGGAAATGACTGATTCTGGTCCAAAAATGACCGATTTTCATCTTGAAAAATGTCATTCTGAAACCTAGAATGATGAATCTTAGCTTCAAACTGACCATAAATGACCAGCCTAGACCCAAAGAGCGAAAAATTTTCAGTGGAAAAACATCAATTTCGGACATAAACTTGACCATTGCCAATGGTCCATTGGTCATTTTTTGTTTTTAGCCTGCCCATACAGTTTCAGGGGCTGCTTGACCAATTTCGACTCAGAATCTTCCTATCTCGACCCCAGAATAACGAGTTCCACCTAGAAAATAGTCGTTTTGACCCAAAACACTGTCTACGTTCGAGTGGAAAACGCCCTTTTTTCTACTCAAAGTTGCCCAGTCTAAACTTAAAACCTACGATTTTTAACCCCAAGACAGATCCATTGGACCTTAAACGAAGACCACAGAAAATGTCTCCATGTTTCAGTCGAAAACTACTGCTTCTCCATTTCTACCCCACGCATCAACCACAACCACTAGCACAACCACAACAACCACCACAACAGCGACCACGCCAAGTCCAAGATGATGAAGAAGTGGAGATTGATGTGGAGGATGCAGCGAAAGAGGAGATTTTGAGGAGCTGATTCACGGAGATCTCTATTTTGTGTACTATATCTTTTTATGTTTGTGTTGTTATTGCTTAACAGTTATCATTCATTTACCAAGTACACAATTTTGGATTACAGCAGTGAGAAGAGTATTGGGGGAAATTTCACGCTGGAGAGCGTCACGATGAGGAGCAGAAAGGAGGTAGTGCTTGTGGATTGGCTATTTCTTGCTATATTTCTTCGGCTTTGGTCCAGTGTGTAATCCTTGTCGTTTCAACTTCATCAGCTCCGCATTGGTGAAACTGCCAACATCCGGGAGGGATCCCTCCATGAGCTCCTCATCGATCTCCTCAGGATCTGTGTGTCGTACGATGCGCCTAGCGTCTCTGGAAAAATTCGAACTCTCGTATTGTATATAAATTTCGACTCACTGCAAGTACTTCTTGTACATTGCTAGTTGCGTTACTGGCGTAGCTTTGCTCTCCTTGTCGTAAACGTCTTCGATCATTATGTGGGACCCCTCATATCTGAGAGAAAATAAGGTACTATTTTTAAACTTTCGATTCATCAGCTTACTCTTCTCCCTTCTCCAATAATTTTCCTTTGCCAATGCAGATTTTGTTATGCCTGAAGCCCATTTTCGCATAGAAATCGAGGAACAGCAGGAACAAAGTGCCCAGGCCCACTTCGCACTTGTTGCTTTCCTTCCAGTTGGCGACATCTAAATTTTCACTGGGGTTTCTTCTTCTCAGCTTTTTTGTACAGCTGACGTGCCGGCTGTGTTTGGTCTGCAATCACCGCCGGTGCGTCAGCTTTACTGCGACGATATAACTTTCGAACCTAGTCGCCGAACGCCATACGATCCATACTCCCAACCATTCACTTTCGCCCAGGTCTGACGGGCCATGTCAAACTGATCCTCGTGTTTCTCGTTCACATTCGGCAGCAGACCGCATTGTTTCATGAAGAAGATGACAAGAAGCACGTTGGTGCACGAGTTGGGGAACACCGTCCTGTAATAGTCCTCGTTCTCGTCCGTCTTCTTCGACTTCATCCATTTCTTGACATAGGCGGCGAGGAGGATGAAGCGACGGTCGTATCTGGAACTCGACAAGGGGAAGCTTATGATGGGGACAGCGTTGGAGCCATTCAAGAAAGAGGGTTTGAGGCGTATGCTCATGTTTTTAAAATGTGAAGTTGACCGCTAGAAAATGAGTTGGAAGCTTGCTTTACAGTGTTTCAAATAACCTCAAAATTGATTCAAAAGTAGTTCCCTATTCGAAGTGTTAGATGTCTGGTTGGTATGGGATAGGGTGCTTAGTCAAAGTCACGCTAATTAAAAATTTGTGACTTTTAGTATAAAATGACTGTCAGAAATAGTCAAAAAAGTCAAAAAATTATTTACTTGACTGTCAGAAAAAGTCAAAAAAGTCAAAAATAGTTTTTACGTGACTGTCAAAAATTTTGGAAGTCGACTTTAATCGCCAAATGACTGAAAGTCAAAAATGACTAAAATGACTAAACTTTGCGATTTTCAACGTGCATTTCTCTTCAATTTTCCACTCAAAAGCTTCGAAATAGTCATTTAGTCATTTTTGACAGGCAGTCACGTAGAAACTAATTTTGACTTTTGACTATTTTTGACAGTCACGCGAAAAAAGATTTTGACTCAAGTCGACTTTTCCAACTTCCAGCTTTTTGACTTTTTGACGTAACCAGATATTCCAACTTTTGACAAAAGTCATTGACTGTCAAAAATGGTAGCGACTAAGCACCCTAGTATGGGAAGAATAGCATTCTGTTCAAACCCAAAAGCTCATAAAACCCACTCACCTCTCATAAGCATCAATAATTTTTGTTGCGAGGTACTGCTCCGACACCAGATCCGTCATAGAGATACTGATGTCTAGCTCCACATCATCCACAACTCCGGTAATGATTGGAACTCTCGCCCCATCGCGATGCTCCATATCTTCGGTCTCCCGGTCTCCCAGCATCTTCCCCGACTGTATCTTCTTGAAGATCGTCGCCAAAATCTGATTGGTCCTTGTCTTGATCTCAACCTCCCTATGTTTTGGTAGCGCGGGATGCACGCATACAACCATGTCCAGATCACCTTCAGTCATACCGAGACCAGTGGGAGAGCTTCCGAACGGAACCACCGCTTTGATTTCGTACTCGATGCCTCCGATCTTGAAAAATGAAGCGGAAAATTGTGAGAGTTCGAGAAATCATTAACTAAAATGACGGGAAACTCAGAGTAGGTTACTTACAGGTTTATCGAAGATGTTCTTAGCCAGATATTTTTCGATTTCCTTTAAGATATCCAGTTTTGTTTGAAACTCCTCCTCATCCTGTCTGTTATCAAGAAAATAGTTCTCAATGTCCTTCGAGAAATCCTCCAGATACTCATCCCATTGCCGTGTTAAGGATTTCTCGCGATCTCCATCTTTCGGAGAACCAATTTCTCGTAGTTTTTTCTCAATATTTGCCTTGGCGGACATTACAGAAGAGAGTAGTAGTCCGCAATACAGAAAAAAATATGCGAAAAGTTTAAGAGAAACTGTTGATTCTCATAGACTCTTTCTGGGAATCATTTCACTTCAAAGGAGGCGGAGTCTATTTGCATGTCTGCGTCTCCGTCGTCTATTTTAAAGTGAGCAAGGCGACGGAGAAGAGAAAGAGACGCGGTTGGCGGTCATTTTTCGTTTGTAAACAAAGAGACCAAGATGACGACGTTCAGACTCCACTGTTCTTTGGTAGCCCAAAACCGCTTGCTCACTCTTAAAAAAGAATCAGGAGACGCAAACAGACTCCGCCCCTTTGGAATCGAGAAGATTCTCCGAGAAACGCTATAAGAAGAGAACTGAGTGTTTCTTCGCGGTTAGAAAGTTTTGGCTTATTTTTCGTATTGGGAACTACTACTCTTGTCTGTAATGTCCGCTAAGGCAAATATAGAAAAAAAACTTGAAGCCATTGGACGTCCGAAAGATGCGAAAGATAGCAACAAGTCTTTAACGCAGCAATGGGATGAGTCTCTGAAAGACTTTTCGAAGGATATCGAAAAGTATTACAATGAGAATAGGCAGAGCAAGGAAGAGTTCCAGAAGAAGGTGGATATCCTAGAGGAAATCGAGGGCTATATCATTAAGAACGTCTTCAATAGCCCTGCAAGTGCAACTTTTTTGAATTCCCATCACTACCCGCGTCATTTTTCTAGATAGGAGGCATCATGTACGACGTCAAAGCGGTGGTTCCATTTGGAAGCTCCGCGTCGGGTCTGGGCATGACTGGAGGTGATCTGGACATGACTATTTGCGTTCACCCACCGCTGGGAAAACGGAGAAAGGATGAGATCCAGGCGAGAAGCAATGAGATTCTGGCGGTGATCTTTAGAAGAATTCAGTTGGGTGAAATGTTGAAAGGACGGAAGAAGGAAAAAATGGAGCTTATTAGTACGGCGAGAGTTCCAATCATTACTGGATTCGTGGATGGCGTGGAACTGGACATTAGTATCTCTATGACGTTTCTGGTGTCCGCGCAGTATCTAGCTTCGAAGTTTATCGATGTCTATGAGAGGTTAGTGGATTTGAAGTCAAACTTCAAATAGGTTTTGCTGATCTCTAGATACGACCGTCGCTTCATCCTCCTGGCCGCCTACGTCAAGAAATGGATGAAGTCGAAGAAGACGGACGAGAACGACGACTACTACCGGACAGTGTTCCCCAACTCCTGTACCAACGTGCTCCTGGTCATCTTCTTCATGAAACAATGCGGTCTGTTGCCACGAGACATAAATGAGAAACACAAGGATCAACTGGGAATTGACCGCCAGTCTTGGGAGCGGGTCAATGGATGGGTAACCGGGTCGTATGGGATTCCAAGACTGGACGTGAAGCACTGGAAGGAAAGCAACCACTGCGACGTCAGCCTGGGCACTTTGTTCCTGCTGTTCCTCAATTTCTATGCGGGCGTCGAGTACGAGTATGTGAAACTTTGCATTGGCACTGGAGATCTCCAGCATAAAGGGCGAAAGCAACCATTTTATCGAATGGTGATCGAAGATGTCTTGGACAAGGACAACGTGGCAAGGTCTGTGACGCAGCTCAAGATGTACAAGAAGTACTTGAAGTGAGTCGAGCCTCCTAGCATATCCAGTCAGAGTTTGAGTCTTTTCAGCGATGCCAAGAACATCGTCCTCTCCACGGATCGTGAGGATATCGATGAGAAACTCATGGCAGTGAAAGGGACTCATGGTGTCCTTCCGGATGTGTGCAGTTTCAACAAGAAGGAGATGAAGGCGTGGAAAGAGCAAGGATTGCATTATGGAGGGAAACCTGTTAGACCGCCATGGAAGAAGAATAATAAGAAGAAGTGACACATCGTATAATCTATTCGCAGTCTGCTGGCACACTTTGAAGGAAAAATCGTCCAGAAAATACAGTAATCTCGCTCTCTTATCGAATTTCTTGGATTTCTGTTTTTTTAAAAGAGTTTTTTGAATGAATTTTTTTTGGGCTTCGAGACATTCACTTTTTTTTTCATTTCGCTATTTTTTATGCAAAGAAAAATCACTCAAAATTGAGGATAACCAAATAAAACTAATTTTCCGCTCGAAACCCATTACATCTTTTCCCGTCATGCGCCTTTAAGGTATACGGTAGCCACATCAAATTTGAATTTTTCACCTCATTTCATTTCATTTTTCCTGCTCATTTTTCTTCATTTTTTCGTCCATTTTTTCGCAGCTTTTTATGTTTCATTTTTCGATTTAAAAAATTCCAGCCAAACCATGGCGAACGCCGGTAAAAAACAGGGCGTCATCTCCGGCTCCATGATGTTCAAAGGAAAGGAGTATGTGGAAATTTTCGATCATCAGCACAAGTATCTCTACGGAGAGGTTGATGACTTGTTTGTGAGTGTAAAATGTGGCGAATTGTGTGTGAAAATTGCTGGAAAATCAACTGAAAATGGGAAATTCGAAAAAAAAATTTTTTTTGAAAGGAATTGATTTTGATCATTTTTCACTGTTCAAACTCGTAAACCGACTAATTCAAGTCTGAAAAATCCAAATTCGAGGTTAAAAACATCAAAAAACCTCCATTTTCGCTCAGATCGCCTATGGAGCATGGGTGGAGTACAATGTGGTCGAAGCGCCGGCTGATCACCCGCGCAACTGCTACCAGATGGCCGTCAACATCGATCAGGAAGTGAAACAATCCAAAGCTCCCACCACCGATCAGTTCGGAAAACAACTGATGAACGTGCGCGAGTTCAACAAGGTCGACTTTTTCCAATATGTGCCCGAAGGTGGACAGTTGACGGTACGGGGTGGAGTTGGAGGGATTTTTCAATTTAAATCGACTTTTGGAGCGTTTTAAAGCTTTTCAACCGTGTTTCTAGCTCCAAAATCTATCCCCAATCACTTGTTTCAGCACAAATCCGCCATCCAACGCGACTTCACCACCGACAACTACTACAACACGTACTACGGCGAGGTGAGCATGGCGAAGGACTCTCGGAAGCGGCTCATCGAGCATCAGATCAACACGCTCGACGTGATGCTCAATCTCATCTCGTCGGATCGCTATCAGGGACACGGCCCACACTGGGAGGTCACCCATTTCATCAATCAGGGAAAACAGTACAGTATTAATGGATATGTGAGTTGCGGGAGTTTGAACTTGCCGTCAATTTTCTCTATTCTTCAGCTATCAATTCGTGGATTCGTCCTTCGCGGTCCGGGAGGTGTGGTTCGAAATCGTCGAGACGTGGTCATCCCGCCAGACGCTCTCCGCCCCATCAACTACAACGGCGCGCCACAATCCAGAAGACGTGCGACTCCGCCGGTTGCTTCTGCGGATTCTTGGGATGAGGAGATTCAGACTCCGCAGGCTCCACAATCGGGTCTGGGAAGCTTCGGAGGGTCGGGATTCGGAGCCAAATCATTTGCACAAGAGGAAGGATCGCAGAAGCCAGAAGGATTCGGCGCCATCAACGTCTCTATGGAGACGGTGAAGGAGCGACCGGAGAGACCAGCTCAAACGCGCTCCTTTGGATTCAGAAGACCAACTCAAACGCCGGCGCCGAGCTCGAATTCCGACGACGCTCGTGGTGGTGGTGGTTTCAGTGGATTCGCCAACGCTGGGTTCGCCACGTCGTTCGGAAAAACGGACACCACATCGTTCAGAGGACATCAGGAAGTTCCGGCTCCAAAGATCACTCCGATGAACACGACAGCGACTAGAGAGGTGCCAAGATCGTTTGGATTCTCGTCAGCCCCAGCTAGAGACAAGAATGGAGCATCTGGAGAATCTTCAGAACCGCCAAGAGCAGCTGAAGCAAGTATCGGAGCATTTGGATCGTCTGCCGCATCGTCAGGAGCACAAAGATCGTTTGGTGGAGCATCGGGTGCTGTTGGCAGATTTGGAACCAATGGAGACGCTTCTGGAACAGGAGTCGGTGCTTTTGGACCACGTTTTGGAGCTTCTGAGGCTTCGAGAACGTCTTCTGGATCGTTCGGAGAGTCCACAGGCTCTGGACCAGGATTTGGAGCCAATGCGTCATTTGGAACTTCTTCACCGGCTCCCAGATCATTCGGAGGAACTAAACCTTCTGGAACGACTTCTGGAGCAACTTCAGGAGCCGGCTTCGAAGCGTTCGGACAATCGGAAGAAGCAATAAGCTCTGGACCAGGATTCGGAAGACCACCAGCGTCATTTGGAGGAACTAAATCGTCTGGAGCGACTTCTGGAGCCGGATTCGGAGCATTCGGGCAATCGGAAGGATCACAAGGCTCTGGACCAGGATTCGGAGCATCTGAACCATCGTCACGAGTTCCGAGATCATTCGGAAGTCCGGCTACACCTAGCGCTGGAATTGGAAGCTTTGGAGCTGGAGTTGCAGCATCTGAAGCATCGTCCAAAGCTCCAAGGTCGTTCGGAGGAGCAACTTCCGGAGGTCCAAGGTCGTTTGGAGGAGGAACTGCTTCGTCTGGAGCATCTGGAACAACTTCTGGAGCACCAGCATCATTCGGAGCATCGCCAGGAACAGCAGCGCCAATCGAAGCGGGCAACGGAGCCTCTGGAGCCACTAGAGTGATCCCGCGCTCGTTTGGAGGTCCAGCTACGCTTGCACCAGGACTCGGTGGATCTTCAACGATTCCACGATCGTTTGGAGGACCGGCAAGCACTGCAGACCGCTCCAATCGATCTATCGCGCTCAACAACACGACCGTCGATATCGAAACTCCGCGATTGGCAAACATGACTCTGGACACGAGTCATCATCAGGTAGAATTTGAAGGGTCGAAAAATATACGCGAAATTCCCATTTTCCAGCACCAAGAGAGAATTGGAAGCTTTGGAGCAGGAGTTGCAGCGTCTGAAACCTCTGGAGGGAACAATGGAGCCTCTGGAGCCACTAGAGTGATCCCGCGCTCGTTTGGAGGTTCAGCCACGCTTGGACCAGGATTCGGAGCATCTTCAACGATTCCACGATCGTTTGGAGGACCAGGAAGCACTCCAGCGGTTCGCTCGAAAGAGCTCACCTCTGGAAACCGAGTTTCCGTGCTCAACAACACCACCATCGACATCGAAACCCCGCAATTGGCGAACAGGACTCAGGACACGACTCGTCAGCAGGTAGACCTTGAAGATCCGAGAAACTAGCGCGAAATTCAAAACTTTTCCAGTACCAAGAGGTGAACAACAACAAGCCCACTGACCTCTTCAACGATAGCTGGGGAGACGATACGGAGGATATTGAGAGACCAATGATGTCTCCACCGCCGCCAAGATCCGGCGGATTCGGACTTCCACCGATCGCCAAGGGACTCGCCAAGTTTAATGGCAATCGACGCTTCTAGAGTTCTTTGCACCCACAAATTATCTATTATTATATGCACTATTCTATTCTACGACAATATCTCGACTCTCTTGTGTCAAATCATCTTCAAAGCATATCACACCATGTATCAGGCTCCGCCCCTTTTCTTTCGTTATACAGCACTTTTTCTCGTCATCTGCATCATCACCATGTTTCGTTTTCTATGTAACACCCAATGTTCGTGTTCAAATTTATTCGCTCCCTGCTTTTTGTTCTCCATCCCTCTCTCTCTGTTCTTTTCCATTGGCTTCTTGTCCTCCGAAGCCCCGCCTCTTTATTTTTTCTTTCTCAAATCATAATCATGGAATAAAGTTGGAGAGAGGCGTTTTATTCAGGATCTAGAAATTCTGGAGGTCCGCTTTTTGGTGACCAACAAATCGAGACGACCGCAACTTGTTCCAGACGCTCGGATAGAAATCCGGTTGTCGCATCTCGGCGAACAGCTGATCGGGCGCTTCACGGGGGTCACTAAAAATTTGAAATTGGCGCCGATAATTGTTGGTTGGTCCAGCGGAGCGCGCTTGCTCTCACCGATAGTAAACCTCGGCTCCGTCCTTGGCCAGATAGGCCAACCACCATCCCATGGAGCTCGTTGGAGCCGTCAGAAGAAAAGCGTCGCAGAAATTTCGAGAAAACGCAATATCATCGATTGGCGAGAGTCCGAGGGTGAGAAGAACCTGGAAAAAATTTTGAAAATTCGAATTTGGCGCCAAAAAAGTTTCGAAAAATTCAAAAATTTTTGAATTTTTCGACTCAATTTTTCAAATTTCGCGCCAAAAAATTTCAAATTTTACCTTATAATTCTCAGCCGACACAATTGAATCCGCCGAATCGTTGAACTTGTTGAAATAGTTGGATTTTCCAATTTTATCTGAAATATTACGCGATGAAAATGCGCTCTATTGGATTTCCTTTTTTTTGCCGCAGTCCAATGGAGCGCACTTACTGACCGTGAAACACATTTTGCGCCCATAACGGATCGTTTCCGAGGACAGCGACAGTGGCTCGTTTCCCTTCGCTATTATTATCTGTAATTTTGTGGGGGCGGAGCTTAGGGGAAAAGTGGGCGGAGCCTAACATTTCTTCACCAAATAATCCGTTGCTCGGCGAGTAAAAACGGGATCTGATGGTTTCGAAAGTCCCGCATCTTTCACACCGAGTTGCTTTGTGTGAACGCAAACTCTGAAAATTTGAAAAAAAATTTGTCTGTCCAATAGAGCGAATTTGCATCATTCTCACATAAAATCCCGTCGGAATTCTTCTGGAATCAGAATTTCCGCGCGAATCGCACTGTCTGGGTGTGGAGTTAAGGCGAGACGGATTTCTTCTCGAAAATCGTTGAAATATTTGAAGCTCTGCAAAAAAAGTTTCGCTGGGGCGCGATTGCATTAATTTAATTTTTGAAAATTTCAAAAAAGTGCAATTAGAGCGCGACATGCCTGAAAATAGACTCCGTTCAGTAGCAAATGCTGCTGATCGATGGATTTCAAATTTCGCGGGTCCTCGAATTTACAACAAAATCTGATGTTCAAGTTGACCGAGATTGCGGAGGAGTCCTGGAAAATTCAAAATTCCCGCCGAAAATTTCAAAAAAAATTCAAACTCCCGCCGAACCGCACCTCCAAATCGGTCATTTCGAATTTGGCGCCGAACACCGGGAAGTGCTGCGTCACTTCTTGCGTTACCGTATCCCAGACTCCGCCTCCTCGATTTATGGTTGGCACGCGGCCAAGTTGTTGCGAGATACCGTACAACGAAGCCATTTCGAACAAAATTTGACCGAGGCTCCGCCCATTTTTGGCGGTGAACATTGAGATTTGAAGGGTTCGACGGTCGTCCGGTGGAGGCATGTCTAGGGGGAAGAGACCCGGGAAGGGAGGCGGTGGAGGCATGTTTTTGAGGTCCTGGAAGACAGTGAGGGATTTTCGACAACGTTCGAAATTTTTTTCGGAAAAATTTTTTTCGAAAATTTTTTCGTATAATTTTCTGAGGTCCTGGAAGACAGTGTGTGATTTCCGACAACGTTCGAAGAAAATTTCGAAAAAATGTTCTCGGAACTTTTTTTTTCGAAAATTTTGTTTTTCGAAATTTTTTCCGTATAATTTTCTGAGGTCCTGGAAGACAGTTGGTGATTTTCAACAACGTTCGAAAAAATTTTTTTTCGGAAAATTTCTCGGAAAACTTTTTTTCCGGAAAAATTATAACTTTCGCAAATTTGTGTTCCTAGGCCACCCTTTGTGAAGCGGTACCCTAAATTTTCCTTTTTCACTTCTCTAGGCCATCAGTACCCTCTTAGGGTCCTAGAAATCCGAGATGGCCAAACTTTACTAAATTTTGGTTTTCTAGACCACCATATAGATTCTCTTCCATGACCTCCACATGATGGCCTAGAAACCCAATTTTTGGGTTTTCTAGGCCACCAATGATTTTTAGCTCTGCTGACCCATCTCAAAATCTCAAAAGATGATCTCAAAACCCAATGGCCGAGCTTTCTATAGTTTGGGTTTTCTAGGCCATCAGTACCCAATTGAGGCCTAGAAATCCAAGATGGCCGAACTTTTCACATTTCGGTTTTCTAGGCCACCAGGAAAAAAACTCACCCCAATCCGGAACCCGTTCAATATAATTTCTTCAGGATTCCCAAAATCTTGAAATTTTTTCAAAGTCGATTCTTCGCTTTGGCAATTTTCCCATTTGTAGTTCCGCGAGATCACCAGGTAGATCAAAACACATGAACCTGGAAGAGAAAAATTTGGTGGCCGAACTTTGGGGTTTTCTAGGCCATCATTTTATCCTTTTTAAAAACGTGGCCTAGGTTCCCAGTTCTGAGGGTTTTCTAGGCCATCTCCTTTGAAAGTTAAAGTCGATGGCCTAGAAATCCAAAAGTGTAAAAGTTAGGCCACTTACAAATAACAAAAATGAATAGGAAATTGGTCGAAGTGCTTCTAGAGGATCTCATTTCGTGAGGAAAAATAATGAAAATTTATATAATCGAAAAATCCCCAATGGATAATTGGACACATTCTCGTTGTTGGTTTAGCTGTGTTTGTAGTTGGGTGTCCCCTCTCGTTTCGGGAATCGGTGGCCTAGAAAACTCAATTTTTGGGTTTCTAGGCCACCACTGAAAAAGTCGGCTTAACTTTTGTATATTTGGGGTTTAGGCCATCAAGGTCCGATCAGTGGGTTTTTTCGGAAAAAAAAATTCCGAAAAATTCCTCGACAAAAATTTTTTTCGAAAAAATTTTTCGGAAAATTTTCGAAAGAAACTCTCCGAAAAATTGTCCGAGAAAAATTTTCGAAAAAAAATTGGTCGAAAAAATTTTCGAAAATTTTTTTTTCAAAAATTTCTTCTCGAAACCATGTCGAAAGGGATTGACTGGTTGTGACTTCTAGTCCATTTTCCTGATGGCCTAGAAAACCCAATCGTTGACTTTCTAGGCCACCAACCAAAAATGTCGATGCATACTTATAATCCGATAATAATAAGCGGGCATCATAAAATGTTCACATTTTATGATGATGCATATAGTGTATATATGTATTTGTGTACTACTATTTCTGAGTAATCCCTTCGATGGGTAGAGAGATTTTGGAGAGAGAAAAAGAGAGTATAGCCACATCCATGTTTAGAAATTTTCCGATTTCTTTTTGTTTAGCTGGCCTAACTTTTGCACTTGTGGGATTTTAGGCCACACGATCTAATTCTTGCAAAAGTTAGGCCGTTCCCTATTACCGGTGTTTTTTTTTTCCAAAATTTGCAACCCACAACAATACACAACACAAGTCTTTCTTCGTGCTCATTGAGCTCTCTCTGTCTCTAAAAACTTGACAGTAGTAATATTCTCTTATTATTTATTTGCCACTTTGCGTGGGGACGGGTACGGGTCTCTCAGTGAGGGAGAAGAGTAAATACAGTATGTGTACGGGGGGTTGACTGCTTTCTTTTCAACTTTTACCTTTTATTTATTATTATTATTACTACCAACTAAGATTACCAGCAGAGTTTCGGTGTGTTCACTGATCTTTACACGATTTTTTTGAAATTTTTCAAGTTCCTTTCGAGAAAATATTGCCCTATGTGCCTTTAAATCTACAGTAATCCAAAATTTGGAATTTTGACTCGATTTTGCCGATTTTTGAGTGAAATTTTGAACGAAAATCAATTTTCAATAAACACAGACTTGTAATGCACTGATGTCAAGTGATTTTCAGACAAAAACCGTTGAAAATCCGGTTTAAATTCATCACATTCGAGCATTTCACTTTTTCCTAGAAATTTTCCGAGCATGCGCCTTTAAACCTACAGTAACCCATAAATCAAAATGGTTGCTCTCGTTGTCTGAAATTTCGGAAAAACTCTGTTCATCAAGAAGCTTTTTTTCGGAAAAAAAGGTTTAATTAATATTTCAAAAAAAATCACCCGAAATTCGGAAATTTCTCGATTTCACAGAACATGCGTCGTTAAAGCTACAGTAACCGATAATTCGAGATTTTGAAACAAAAAAAATACAAAGGAAGAATAAATCTGAAAAAAAATTGGCTAGAATCTGTAAAAAACATCGAATTTCTAAATTCCTTTTTCAGAATCTTGGCTGAACTCCAAATTCCAGAAAATGCAAATCGAGGAGCAAATATCCGAGGAGGGGTCTGCTGAAGTCGTAGCGGACGGCTACCCCAAACAAATCATCTGGGGGCAAAAAGTTATGCTTCTTGATACTTTCTACGCCTCCCAGTGTCGTGGCATCACCAAAATCGTGTGCATTGTAAGAGAGTTGTGTCTGCTGGCCGAACTTTCCCCCAAACATCCATATTCTAGGCCATGTGCTTCTTCGCCATCGTCCTGGTCTGCGGGAGCCAGCCGGTGAACGACGAGCGAGGTCCCGCTCTCTTTTTTTGCTTTTTGGGCATCATCGTCAGTTTTGGAGTCCTCGTGGAGTACACATTCATGCTTAACACACATATGACAGCGACTTGTGGATTTATATTGGTAGGATTGTCCATAGAGCGCATTTGAGAAGAAAAAAAATTTAAATTTTTTTCTCAAAATTTCAGGAAGCCCTTCTGTACGTGTTAGTCTCCGTTGGCCTCCTCGTCTCCGCGATTCTAATGTGGGTCTTTTGCGCGGCGCATTGGGCAGATATGAATCCGGACTGGGCCACGATGCCGGCACTTGCAGTTGTAAGTACAGTAATTCATTTTGGGCGGGAATTTCAAAAATCATTCAGGCCGCCCTTTTCCTTTGCTCCGCTCTCTACTTCATCGAGATTTGCATTTTGCTCAACGACGCTCGACGCTGCAGCTGGCGACCACCCCAACCGACGTCTTCAGTCCTTCCACATTGATGGATTCGGAGGGAATTTTAATTTTTTGAATCTTGTTTTCTACCTCAGTTTGTATATTTTGCCCCATTATTTTTTTTTCTCGAAAAAAATCGTTGTGATATTTTTTTTTTCGATTTTCGATTCCTGTAGGCTTAAAAGTGGTTCTTGAATATTCTCGTTGAGAGAAGCAGTGAAATTATCAAATTCGAAGATTTTCTGGAAATTCCAGTAAATCTAGTCGATTTTCATTGAGTAATAACCTGAAAAGCAAGATTTTTCCTCGAAATTTCACCGACAGTCGGTCGAAATCTCAAAAAAAAAAATTCTAGGGCTACTGTACCCATAAAGGCGCATGCATGAAATTTTTCGCTCAAACCGGCGAAATCATCGAACTTGGTCTATAAAGTCCGATTTTTCATAGATTTTCTTGAAAATTGGAAAAATGCAAGTTGATTTGTGACAATTAACCCCACCACAACCAAACTTTCCGGCGAAACATCACAAAAATTACAAAAAAATAAGACAAATTGAATAATTCGCAAGGATTACTGTAGATTTCAAGGCGCATGCACTAAACATTTTTTGAAAGAAAGCATTGAAATTGGCTGATTTCGAGCACATTTTATTCAGTGATATGTTGACTATCAGATTTTCAGATCTTCATCCTGAAAAAAACGCAAGTTCCCTCTATCTTTTGAAAAATGGGATACTGTGACTTAAAGGCGCACGCCTCGAAAATTTCCGTCGAAACAAGCTCAATTTCCATGTTCCCTTCGTTTACATGCAAATCCCATTCGCCACATAAAGCGTTCATCTTCTTCCCCATCTGCTCAACGGACGTGCCACTTCTACACACACGGTAATCTAAAATGCACTTTTCTCTCATTCTCTTCATCTGCCCTTGTCTCTCGTCTCGTCTCACCCTCCCATTCAATCTCCTTTCCCTTTCTTTTCGCAGAGACGTCTTCTGGAGAGCACCCCTTTCTGCGTGTGTGTGCAATAGCCACGGCCTCAGAACACCATTCTCAAAACGGCACCATCTGTTCCGCCAAGGCCGACGAACCGCGACGCGCGCCGCAACGCACGACGAGGGAACAACGGCGGTGTGTGGTGTGCGCGCGGAGACGCAGGAGGAAGAGTTAAAGGGGCAACACCAGTGTTTGCCGCTGGTCTCCCGCCACGAAAACGAGCGACGCTTCGATTTTTGAGTTGCCGCCGTTCGATTCAAACTTCTGGAGGCGTTCCCCGACGGTCCCAGACGCTTTTTATCGGTTTTTTCGTGTTTCAGACCTAATTCGGGCTCCAAAGTTTCGGTTTTTCATGATTTTCCGCCGAAAAATGCATCGAAAACCCTCAAAAATCGCAGGAAACTTTGAGAATCCTGAAATTTCTTGGCCGCCTTCTTTTTTGAATTCTTGTTCTTCCTTCGCCAACTTTTTTTCGACATTGATATCTTCTCGCTTTCCTCGATTTTCCTACACCGTTTTGCGTCATTTTCTCCTAAAATAAGTCAATTTCCTCCCTAAAAATAGGCGGAGTCTCCTAATTCTCAATTTTTCAGCACTCTCATAATGAGTGAGGAAGTCAAACAAGAAGTAAAACAGGAGTCGGAAGAGGTGAAGCCCGTCGTCGCGGAGCTCGACGCCGCGGTCGCCGCCGCCGCTGCCGAACCAGCCGAGGACACAGAAAACGCCGCTGCCGCCACCATCGCTCCAGCCGAGGAGAACGGAGCCAAGCCGGCGACGAATGGAGCGTCCAGTGAGCCAAGTGTAAGAGCTCTCATCTATTTCGAAATATCTTCTAACCAAACATAATTTCAGAAATACGCCGACACCGAGAACTACCAAAAGATGATCGCTCTCAAGATGAAGCCAGCTGTCGCCGACGTCGTCTGCGAAGTCTTCGAGAGCGGACTTCTCGGCCCGGAGGATCTCGACGAGCGCGCCGCCGACATCATCAACTCGGTGAGCCTCGAGCAGGCCAAGTTCATCTTCAACGAGATCAAAGCGTCCGAGCTGTTCGGTGTGACCACGAAATCGCTCTACGTCACCTCGCTGATCCGCTCGTTCAAGGATCGCTGCCGTCAGCAGGGCGCCGCCGCGGTCACCGCCGGAAAGCTGATAAACGGACCGTCGTTGGACGCGTTGAAGAAGCTGCTCGAGGAGACTGGCTACGGGCTCGAGGTCACTATCGGACAGAGAAAGTACGGAGGACCACCGCCAGCGTCGGTTTGGGAGGGACCAGCCACCGGACCAGTTGGACAAGGACACGAGGTAAAGAGAAGAAGCTCAAGACAGTTTTTAGAGACTTCCAGGAGTCCTAGAAGCCTTGTAACAGTCTTAGAAAGCTCCCCAACTGGGAAGCTCTTTACCATGCTTCCCGGAGCTTCTGAGACCTCTAGAACTCTCACTAACCCCCTACCGTTCTTCCAGATTTACGTCGGCCACATTCCAAACGACATCTTCGAAGACACGCTCGTCCCACTGTTCGCCGAGGCCGGCACCATCTGGGACCTGCGTCTCATGATGGACCCGCTGAGTGGCGCGTCGCGCGGATACGCCTTCGTCACCTACTGTGACAAGGAGGCCGCCGCGGCCGCTGCGAAAAAGGTAATACATTGGGGGGAAATCTGTAAGGCTATAGGACAGAGTAGAGATCTAAGACTCGACGAAACTCATCATGCGTTTACTGTGCATTTTGGTGTGTCCCGAGAGAAACAGTGTCCGAAAACCAACCCAAAAAAAACCCAACACAACGCAATTCAACTCATTTTTCCTCTCATTTAGTATGACGGCCACGAAATTTCGACTGGAAAACCTCTCAAAGTGAACGTTTCGATCGCTAACACTCGCCTTTTTCTGGGAAATATTCCGAAGACGAAATCTAAAGATGAAATTCTTGAAGAGCTCAAGACTCATGCAGGTATAGCCCCTCTTTTCGATTCCAAATGTTTGTTTTTTCAGCCAAAAAGATTGAAAGCTATATGAATAAAAAGGAAAGCTTACAGGCGATTGTTTTTTTTTCTCTCTTACAATCTATTCATTGTGATCGTGGTCTTGAACTCTTTCTCTTTCTTTTTTTTTCTGTGCATCTTCCAATTTTCTGTTCATCGTTGATTCAAGCCCATTTGCAGATGCCATATTAATCGTCTCCATCGTGTCCTTTCATAACCAATTTTCAGACGTTTTTTTGATCCACCAAAAAAAGAAAACTATGCTCTTTAATCCCGTACCACTCTCGTAGCTTTTCCAGAAGGTGTCGTGGACGTCATCGTGTACTCGGTGCCCGACAACGAGAAGATACGCAATCGTGGCTTCTGCTTCGTCGATTTCATCGATCACAAGACCGCGTCGGATATAAAGAGGAAGATTGCTCAGCACAAGGTGAGTAGAGCGAAATCTGGGCTTTCGAATGGGCTTTCTGGCTACCTGAAGTCGAGCTTTTCCTTCGAAAGTTCACCATCTTTCGGACATTTACACTTTTCCAGATTCGTCCATTCAACGCCGACGTCTACGTCGATTGGGCCGAGCATCAGGATGAGCCCGACGAGGATACCATGTCCAAAGTCAAGGTGCTCTACATCCGCAACATCAAAGAGGCGGTGACCGAGGAGAAGCTCACCGAGCTGTTCAAGGAGTACGCGAGTCTCGACCGCGTCAAGAAGGTCAAAGACTACGCGTTCATTCACTTCAACGAGCGCGACGACTGTGTGAAGGCGATGGAGGCGTGGAACGGCAAGGATCTCGACGGAACGATTGTCGAGGCGTCGCTGGCCAAGCCGCCGCAGGAGAAAAAGAAGAAGCCGACGATGCGCGGACGGGGATTCGGACAGGGTGGTGGCGGTGGAGACCGGCAGCACGGAGGCCGCGGTGGAAACTATCACCGTGGTGGTGGCGGTGGCGGCGGCGGTGGAAACTGGGGAGGACACCAAGGAGGCTACTATCCGCATCAGTAAGACACTATTAGTCGTTTTCAGCGCCTCCAAATTCAACGATTTCAGCTTCAACAACGGCTACGACCAGATGGCGATGCCATGGGGTGGCGGCGGCGGTGGTGGTGGTTATGGCGGTGATATGGGCTACGGAGGATACGGAGGCTATGGAGCGCCCGGTGGCTACGGAGAGTTTGGCGGCTACGGTGGACCAGGAGGCTACGGAGGACCCGGTGGATTCCGTGGCGGACCGAGAGGGTCGCCGAGAGGCGGAGGTTTCCGTGGTGGACCACCAGGACGCGGTGGAATGTAAGTTTTCGACTGTGAGACTGACCAGGGGAATGGTATCATTGGAAAGAGGAGGTTATGAAGGGTAGTTTACATGCTCTTTCCAATGGTACCACTCACAGTCTCATGTCCCCTAGACCCTCCCTATTCCTGCCAGACAAGGAGAAGTCGCAAAATCTAAACGGTTCGAATTTGAATTCAGGGCAAACAGACGGGGACGCGGCAAGCGGCCAGGAGATGGACGCGGAGGACCGGCGTCGAAAAGAGATAACGGAAATAACGGAAACTTCCCGCAGCAGGACCTCAACATGAGCACCTTCTAAACCCCATCTCTTTTTTCTCGTTGATTTTTTCGCTCCTAAATTATTTTTTTCTTTTCTTTTCACTTTTTTTCCCTCCTCCTCCCCCGACCATTAACCGTTTCCTATGGAAATCGGCTGATATATACATATACATACACCCCCTTCGTTTAATTTAATTAATTTAAAATGTTCTCGTCGTCCTCTTCCCCCCAACTCTCCCCTCCCTCCCAAATCCTTACGACCTCCAAAAGTGACAACACGAAGAAGAAAAAGAAGATCCTAAAAGGTTCTATATTTTTCCCCCCAGCTCGATGATTTTTGGCAAATACTTTGAGAAGAACTCTGTTGTTGTTGGTTTTTAACGTATCTCTATTTCTCTCTCTGTCTCTCTGTCCCCAGAAAACCGTTTTATTCCCCCACCACTTTGAGTATTAAGTTTTCACATTTTTCTTGTTCTTCTCTGTGTGAAAATTCCCCCTCTTTTCCCTCCTTCTACAAGGAAAAAAAAATTCAGAATTTTAATAAAAAATGATTGAAAAATCATATATTTGTAGTCTTAGATCTGTCTTTCTAGGTCTTCCAATTTTTCTATTTCTTTTTTTTTCAGTTTCTCTTTTTTCCAAACAGAATCGCTTCTAGAGGGACTCCGAATGAGCGGAGGAGCGACGGCAGATGAGAAGAGCAAGAAGAAGAAGCGGTACGGATTCTTCATTTGGGGGCGGAGCCTGCGGATTCAGAATATGAAACATATTTTTTTCAGAGGAACTTTCAGATTCAGTGTGCTGAGCAACTCGTCGTTCTCGTCATGGCGGAGGTCGTCGACGAGTGGAAGGTAGAGAGAAGTCGAAAATTTGGAGGGAAATTTGAAAAAAAAATTATGCATCGAAAATTGGGAATACTGAAAATGGGAAAAGAGTCGGGGAACAACGAAAAAATGAGCTTGAATTTGAGAAAAACTTCAAAAATCACAGAAAATGAGAAATTTGGGGGAAAGAAACTGAAAAATTTCATGTAAAAAACTGAAAATTTTTGGCTGAAAAATCTAATTTTATTGTGAATTTCAAAAATTTCAATGAACATTCGAAAATCAAGGCTTGGATCCGATGAAAATGAACACTTTCAAAAAAAAAAAACGTTTCGGAAATTTCCAAAAAGTTTTTAAAATTCAACTTTTTTTTCAATTTTTTGATCAATTTCTCGTCGATAGTTGGCTCCTATTCCAGTTTTCAAGGATAAATTTCCATCACCTCATTGCTCAGCTCGGATTGCTCAGCTTCAAATTCGAAATTCCCCACAAAAAATGCAAATTTCCTGCTCAAGACATCTGATCAAGAAACAATTGGCTTTTTCTTCCTCCTCGCTCCTCTAAAAATCCAAAAAAACCAGGGGACTCCGAAAAAGCAATTATCGCCTTCTTCATCGTCGTCGTCGTCGGTTTTTTTTCTCCAGCAACGTTTTTTTTGTTCGTCTTCAAGACTTCTCTCTTCCCTTCGTCGTTCCACTTCATCAGTTCAGTTCAGTTCGTCGTATTGATCTTTTTTTCTTCCTCGACTTTATATTGACATTTTTATGATTGCTATTAGCCAAATGTACATGGATTAATATGGGATATGCGGGCTGTACGAATCGCGTGGGTTGAAGATATTGGATTCTGAAATCTGAAGTTGATTGGATTCTGAGAAGACGTCAATGGTCGCGTTAGATGGAGGGGATTTGGAAGAATGTTGGCTGAACCATTTTTGATAGAGGATAGTGACTCCTTTCATCTCGCCGAAAGTCAGATGACGTGTTCAGGGAAAGAAGTGAATTCTGGAGGATTCTGAGGTGCTTGAAAGAGACGAGGGGATTTCGGAATCTGAAAACCTCCACAGGCACCAGGACTCCACAGCGCTTCCGAGAACAAGATGAATCTTCGACAATTTTTTTTCCAGCGAATCTTTGGAGTGTTACGACACGAAATTGTCTAGAAAAAAAGCAATTTTTCAGTCCGCAAATTCCCTTGCAATGCTGCTGAAACTCATAGCAAGGCAAAGGAACAGGCAACTTTTTGGAATCTTCTAGATTTCGCGAGAACGTAGTAAAACCTCCTGCAGCCGTCTAGAACCTTGTGAAAACTTCTAGATCTCTCTCCGAAACCCTTTAGAACCACCTGAAGCAGTCTGAATGGGGAATCTAAACAGCCTAGGATTCTGGTGATTCTAGTGATTCCGGGAATTCCGGTGGTGGTGTCAACTTCCTGGAAAACGATCCGAATACGTTCTAGAATCGAAAAATTTTTGTTTTCCGTCTTCTATAACTTGAAATTTCATCTCCGCTCATCTCTGGCCACAATTCAGACATTCACCTCGATTCTTGTCAACTAAGAATACTGGAGTCTTCGCAATTCAAGAAGACGTTCTGAAGGTCCTGCCGGTGAGAATCTGAACTGATCTGAGGTTTGTGACCTCTAACCTCTAGATTATCCCTCATCCGTCTGTTTTCGGACCTCTTGACATCATCTCTTCCTCCTCCATTCGAAAAATGCTAATTCTGTTGACTAAACAGACACCTACTGCCGTCAAATCACACAACCATTCCTCCTTCTGCCGGTCCATCAATCATTTGTGTTGACGTCATCTAAAGCAGTAGACGATTTCTAACGTCTTCTGAAAAAAAAACTCCGAATCGCTCCTCGGACAATTTCATGAAAACTGGCTGGGCGCTTGGCGTCTTCCGAAAGATTCAAGATAGAGTTTAAAGCTGTCAACCCTTTCAACACTGGCTCCATTAATTATTCCATCCGCTCGAAAGTTTAGAAGCCGTTCGCGTCTCCTTCCATAACCTTTTGTCGTCGTCGCTGTTCTTCATTTTTCATATACATAAATTTCATTCTTCCTCCTTCCCCCTTCGTCGCCTCCTCCTCCTTCGTCGGCGGGTTTTTTTTTCTCATTTTCATCAAGTGCCTCTGCTGCTGACTCCACGCCACGGCTCCATGGCTCTGGAATAGAGAAAAAGGGCCCACCCCTGTTTCCATTCTCCCTCCTACCGCCATATTCTTCCCCCTGAGTTGGGTTGAACCCCGTCGAAGGGCTTTGCGTCGAGCTGAAACACGGAAGAAGAGAGAGCACATTGTGCCCCGTCTCTTCTTCTCTGTTGCAGTTTGAGGAGAAGAGAGAACATCATCATCATCATCATCAAATTGGCGCCCAGTTTTATTCTGGCTCTATCCAACTAACTAGTCGACCGAAATGTGCCGGTTTCTGGCCACCCTGCTGCGGAGGGTGTGGGATGCGGTGTTGAACTGTCGACGGAGGCGGCGAGGCAGATATGAGAAGTGGGTTTGGTTTGAAGGATTACTGTAGATTTTTGGAGAGACTCCCTGGAGGTCATAGGGTTTGAGGGTATCAGAGATTCCTAAAAGTCACGTCAGAGCATCTGGAGACTTCCGACAGTCCCTAGGGGCCAAGAGATCTCCAAGAACTCGGAACCTGGGACCCTGAAATTCTAGAAGTCTAGACGATTTGGAGCATTTAGTTCCGAAGACGTTATGGATTCTGGGGGAAAGTCTAGATGGATGAAAAGTTTGGATTCGCTCTCCGACGTCTCCTAATGGTTCTGGAAGCTTCTGAAGACTTTAATTGATCTTCACGAAGATTCTAAGGATCAGAATCCGATTATCTGTTTTTATCTGTTTTTGAGCCACCTAAATCACCTGAAACTTCTAAAAGTTGTTTTCCCCGAGGTCTGAACCTCGAGAAGATTTCTGAAACCTCTTCAAAAACTGTTGTTTTTGACAAACACTGACTCATAGTCCCCATCCCAGAGGTGTCGTTTTTACATGTGCACTAAACCGCTACATAGTAGATCAGATTGCCTTTTTTTTCACTCCTCTTGCTGTTTTTGCTGTTCTTCTATTAGTGACCATCGACTCTAATCGACAGCAACTATTCACTTTGCACTTGAATTTTGGCTCCAGTCCCAGGACGCCTTCTGGAAGAATGCCAACGAATTGGTTATCCTGGTGAGTCGGGAAACTTCGGAGTCTGAGGTCTAGATGACAAAATGGCGATTTTGAATATCCAAAAGTGTCAACGAATCCAGAGTCTTCTGGTCGGGATCTTTTGAATCTGAGGTCTGAATGACAAAATTTGGATCTCAGTTTCTAGATGTCTAGATCGTCCCTCTGTGCCCAGACAGCGTGGACCACTTGAGAACATGGGCTCTAGCTCTAAATCAATCTTGGTGCTCGAAATTGAAAAGTGACGAATTTCACCTGTCACACCACCACCCCTCTCGGTTGCTCCTGGAGACGTCGTTTGCCTCTTCCTTCTCGAGTCGTGTACATTTATCAATCAAGGGGCAAGGCTGGGCTCCTCGAGCCCAGCTAGCTATACGACTACGTTTCAAGTGTTTTTGTGCTGGTTTTTTTTCGTATTTTTAATCTCTTCCCTCCGTTTCGTATCAAACGTACATTCGGTGGCATTCTCCCCGGTTTGGTTTTTTTGTGTTTTGTAATTTGCAATCCCCCCTTCGAAGAAGATGAAGAGGAAATATTGAAGAAGGAACTGAGAGAGAAGAAGGAGAACAGCGGGAGGTTGACAATGACGGAATGGACGGTTGATGAGACTTTTTTTTTGAACGACAAATTGGAATTGAACTTGGGCGAGGCAATAGAGGGAGAGAGGACGGTGTACTCCCAGTGAGACGCGAGTATTGACGGTTTAGAAAGTTTGTAGACTTTTCGAGGCGGTCGAAATCTGAAATAGCATGATTTGGAGGTTTTAAGCTCGGCAGTCGTAGAACTAGGAAGGAGACACAAAATGACGTCTACTTTTACCGTATTTGCAATTCGGTTGGATTACTGTAAGCTTGCAGTTCGGTCTGATTATCGCTTCACGGATCACGAGAACGGAGACTTCTAGAACTACCTCTATAACTCAAGGCACAGTACTCCAATTCCGATGAAAATTAGACAGATCGAAAGGGAATTTCGAGGAGATCAAGATCAAAATTTGGATTTTGTCAAGCTTTTCTTCGAAATTCAAAAGGCGGCCATGATCTCCTCGAAATTCTCTTTCAATCTGTCTAATTTTCATCGCAATCGGAGCACTGTATCTCGAGTTATGGAGGAGTTTCTAGAGGTGAACAATCGAAAAGTTGCCTCACATCCGCCATTTTCGTGGTGAGATACCACCGATGGCCGAGTTGTCGGATCATCATAATTCGGAAGCCCCAATCCGAACCCCAAAACTGGAATTTCCCGAAAATTCAAAAGTCGACCATGATCTCTTCGAAATTTTCTTTCGATTTGTCTAAGTTTCATCGCGATCGGAGCACTGTACCTGGAACTATAGAGATAGTTCTAGAAGTTTCCTTTCTTGTGATCCGAAAACCGATAAGAAGACAGAACTGCAAGTTTACGAACCCGGTAATAGTCTGATTAACCTTCCTTCACTCCTCTCAAAAGTTTCCCCTGAACTTTGTCCCTTCGCTGTCATCACCTCCATCATCAAACAAAACAAAAAATAACATCAACACCAACTTCATCATCATCATAAAACTGTCCTATCCAATTAGGCCCACTGTTAATCAGCCCAAGAAAAAACAATAAATCACCGATGGCAAAATGGGCTGGAACCCTCTTCTTCTTCACGAGAGACAGAAAAATTTCGAATCTCATAAAAATCGGAAAATCGCCAAAAAACCGTAAATCTCTCCTCTCCTCTCCCCCTCCGCCAAATTTGATCTATCCCTTGTGTTTTTCGAGAGAGAGTGGAATCACTTAATCATGTCTGCGTCTCTCTCGTTATCTTCAGTTTTTTCCCGCGCGCGCGCCCCCATCTTCCGATCGACCACGCCCACTTTTTTGCCGGGACGCCCGCGCGCGCAAAGCCCCGCCCATCGATCATCATCAGTTGTTGTAATAATAATACAGTACAACTTGATCTTCCTCACTCTCTCTCCCTTTTGTTTTTGTTGTTTTTGGCGGCGGAAAACCAAAAAACAAAAACGAAATTTTCGAAAAAGAAAAAAAAACGTGGTGACCTCTCTCGGAGTGATGCGTCACAGTGACCTCGTTGGAGTCTAGAAGCCAACACACAACTTTTCGGACTGCGTCGGTGCGCCACGTGTCATTTATCAGCATGTGGATCGAGATGATCAACTGTGTGTTTTGTCGGCAGAGGAAAAGCCAACAACCGTCGCGGTTAGTTCACTTCTTCTTCTGATTCTTCTCTGCGTCTCTCTCCCTCTCCCTCTCTCTCTCTCTCGATTTCCCTCCTGATCGTGCCCCATCCACCAACAACGTCTTCTGCTATATACACTGATTATAGTCGACATTGATTTTCTCTCTCTGTCTGCCATCTCTTATCTCTAAATGCGATACGTTAGAAAAGGATCCTTCTCGGCTGGCACCGACGCCGCCGCCTCCGCCATCATTACGGCTTCACCGTCCCTGTCGTCGCCTACGCTATTGTGCAAGTACGGAGTGTTTGGGAGGCGGGGATTGTGTCGAATTCCTAGTCGAAAAAATGGTTGAAAAATTCAAATTTGTGCCAATTTCCTAGTCGATCGAAATTTTTTGAAATTTTCAGTGTTTTTCATCTGACAGTTTCGAATTTTCACCTTTTCAGAGAGAAAACTTTTGAAAATTCATGGAAAAAGTACAGATTTTTGATCTGAAAAAATCTCGAAAATTCAAAAATTTTGGTCCAAATCTTTTTTCCCTCCAATTTTGTAGTCATTTTTTGAACATGAAGTGTTTGTGCTGAATACGCAATTTCAAGCTGAAAATTTGGAAATTTCGACTTGAAAATTTTCGAAATTCTCAAAAACCAAAAAAAAAACAAGTTTTCGATTTTCAGAATTTCGTATTCCTAGGTGTGAAAACCTAAATTATTCATAAAATTTCAATCGATTTTCTAATTTAAAGCTGAAAATCTGAGAAAAAAATGACGAAACTCTGGGTTTTCTGTCAGAATGTGTCACCAGGTGCAAATGAATTTTCGAATTTGAAAATGTTTGAATTCCCGCCAAACCCCTGCATCCCCCAACAAAATTGTCTTCCAGCATCTCCCAATCGCGCGCCTCATCAGCCACGACGTCGTCGATCTTCACGCCGGCGTTCCCACTGAACCACAACATTAGTCACCGTCAGAACAGCGCCAGCACGAGCACCCAGAACAATGCGACCACCAGCACCAGCGGCCCTCTTCCCTCAACGTCTTCCTACGAGCCACCGGCATCCGCGCCGCCACGCATCCCCATAGTGCACAATCTGGTGAAGAGCAAGTCCAAGTTTCGTCAGTGCGACGTCTGCGATCGCTTCTTCATTTTCGACTTTGTCCGTCGCGAGCACCTGAACGATGTGTTCGCGTGTAATGTGTGTGGGTGAGTTTGAATCTGACACCAACTAACAAAAAATAAAAAATCCAAAAAAAATTCGAAGAAAAAACCCTCCAATTTCCAGCACACCAGAGTCCCCGAAACTCCGATTTTGCAGAATCCGAGTGCACGAGGCGTGCATGCCGAAGCTCGGCAACGACTGTGTGATGACGCCGCACATGATGAGCGGTCTGCTGCACAGCGCGGTCATGGCGAGTAATAAGAAGTTGTGGGAGGACCCGGCAGCCTCAGCCGAGGCCGCGGAGCCCAAGACACCCGAGCCGTCGCCGTCGTGCTCGCGGGTGATGGTGACGTCGCCGACGGACTCGTCGCTGGCCACGATGGGGCTCTCGCCGAGTATTGATTTTGAGAGTGAGTCTGGGCTGAAAATGACCCGAAAATGGCTCAAAACGGGGCTAGAATGACCGACAAACCTCAAGTTCCGGAATGATACAAAAACGATTCGATTGAGCGGAAATTTTGGCTAGAAATTGCTCAAAATGAGTTGAAACGATTACAAATGACCTTACCATCGTCTAAAGTTGGCTCAAAATGCTCCAGATTGGCTTAAAATTAACCTGAAACTCTTGAATTTTAAAATCACCAAAATGGTTGAAAAGTGGCTCAAAATGAGTCAAAATTCACACTGAAATCGGCTGAGACTCTGCCTCTGAAACTGGTGATCTGAAAATCGTTAAAAAATGAGTCTGAGAAAGAACCTCCTAGCCAAAAATCCCCCGGAACCCTCGAAACTTTTAGCATTTCCAGAACATGTACATACAGCCACCACCTCCTCCTACGCCAACACCCCACTGATGACGATGACGGCGTCGAGCTACGACGACGTGACGACGCTGCAATCCGAGCAGCTGGAGTACTACGAGAGCCCCACGGACTACGAGAAGGAGCTGATGCAGTGGCGAGACATCACGATTCAACTGTCGGACGTGCATGTGAAGGGGCGAATCGGCGATGGCAGATTCGGAACCGTCCATCTGGCCGAGTATCATGGAGACGCGGCGGTGAAGTTTGTGAATATGAGCTATTTGAAGGACGAGAGAACGAGGTTGGAGGTGTTCACGCAGGAGATTGTGACGGCTTATAAGGTAGGACCAGAGCTTTGAGCATTTCCAACACTCTCTATCTCTTCTAGAACTCTCGCCACGAGCACATCGCCCTGTTCCTTGGCTACGTCGTCGACCTGCCCACCAACACCTACGCAATCGTCACCAACTTCTATCAGCACAAAACGCTCTACCACCGAATCCACGACGATCAGACGGAGGACTACGAGCAGTCGTGGGTGTTCCAAGTGTCGCTGCAAATCTGCCAAGCCATGTCGTATCTACACCGACGCAAGATTCTTCATCGCGACTTGAGAGCCAAGAACATCCTTTTGGACAACCCGAATCGCGTCGTCGTCGCCGATTTTGCGCTCATGAAGTGGGAGCGGTTGGCGCAGCCGCAGCGAGACTACACGCTGATCGTGCCCAACCACTGGTTGGACTATCTGGCGCCGGAGGTGGCGTCGAGTTTGATGCTGGACTGGAAGGGCGAGTTTCGGTTCGACCAGGAGCTGCCGTTCAGTGGAGAGGCCGATGTTTATTCGTTTGGGTAAGGGTCTGCTCTGTTCTAAATGGTTTTGAGGGGTTCTGGAACATTCTGGAGTATTCTAGGGGGTTCAGAAGGATTCTGAAGGCTTTTGTGGAATTCCGAGAGGTTTTCAAAGCTTCCGAAAAAATCTGGAGGCTCCTGGGTAATCCGGGTAGATCCATCAGGCTTCTAATGGATTCTAAAAGATTCTAGCTTCAAGACGAGGCTAAAGGATACCTGAGAGATCATGGGTGATTCTGGAGGATTCTGATGAAGTCTGATGGATTCTCGAGGATTCTGGAGAATCTTCAGTGATTCTGAATGCTGCCAAAGTAATTTGTGGGGTCGGAAGATTTGAGTGGGATTCTGAAAGGCGCTGGATGATCTTAGAAGGCTCTCGAGGGTTGTGGACGATCCCAAGAAACTCTGAAAGACTTTGTGAGCTTCTAGAGAGCTTCGGATCATTCTGATGGATTCTGGAGCAATCTAGAAGGTTCTGGACCATTTTCAGAATCCTCTAGACCTCAAACCTTTTTCGCTTTTCTCAACGCTTCCTTATTTCAGCACAATCTTCTTCGAGCTGCTCTTCCGAAAAACGCCGACCGGCGCCGACTCGTGGGAGCAGAAGCTCTACGCGAAGATGTCCGGTCAGAAGGCGTCGCTGCAGAGAGTGGACTCTCAGCTTCAAAAAATCGACACGAAACTCCACGAGCTGCTGCTCAGCTGCTGGTCAGCAATGCCCGAGAAGCGGCCGACGTTTGCCAGCATCGTGAAACGGATCACGTCGATGATGCCGAGAAACAAGGACTCGAATAAGCAGAAGCGTCGGAGCACCGCCCATGAGAACCCATTATTTTAACCCGATACACATATATACATAGATTTACCCTCGCCGTCTGAACCTGCTTTCTGAGAACATCCTCTTCGTCTTTATATATATACCATGTCCCATTTTTCCATCTACCCAATTCATAGTTTTATCCCCATGTCTAGAAAAATTTCGAAATTCGATCGAATTTTCCATTCATTTTTTTTACCCGCGTTCTTTTCCTCTTGCCCTCCTCCCAAGAAGTGTATTTACCCCCCATCCTTTTATATACCCAAATTAATCAAATGAGCAACACAGTGTTACTGTACAAAAAGCATGTTTTTTTTCCTCCCTAGAGACTTTAGGCCCCGCCCCGCCCATTTTTACACACTCTGTTTTAGAGCCCCCACAAAAAGAAGCAAGTATTCCTGTGCCATTTCATTTCCATCCCATTCCCCACAACAGCACACTTAGCCCAGAAAAAAAAATGTGACGAGTTTTATAAATATATTTATTTAGAAACGAAAAACTAAAATTCTTCCTGAAACTTCCCGAATTTCTCAAAATTTCCCCCGCCCCCAATTTCTTTTTATCTGATAATTCATATATATGCATATATCCTCCTCTATACTTCGCACCCAGTTTTCCTCTCTTTCCTTTTGATTTTCCCGATGTCGCCGAGTGAATTTTTGGCCCAGTTGTTTTCTTTTTTTGTGAAATTTTACGAGATTTTTTTTGTTTTTAAAGAAATCTGATGAAATAAAAGACTCGGAATTTCAGATTTTATCCTTTTTCATAGCAAAATTTCATTGATTTCCAGAGAAATCCCAAGATTTCACCTGAAAAATCTGAAATTCCACTCCCCAAAAAAGCGAGAAAAAAGTGTGCGAGGCGGTTGCAAAATCCCCCTTGCGGCAGGGTTTTGTGGGCGGAGCCTTGGTTTTTGTTGGAGGCAATTTGAATTCGATTGGTTTTCTACTTTAATTTCGCAATTTTTTTTGATTTTCAATGAGTTTTTCGCTATTCAGATGAAATCTCTACGCACAACGAACATCACCACCGCCAAAGCGGTCCATCGGCCAGCGCCTCGTCATGTGATTCTCGGGAAAAAGCGACGTCGCGGGAATCTTCGCGATGCTGATATCTTTGTCGACTTTTTGGTATCTTTTTGCCACGTGGCAATGGGCAGATGCTCGCCGAGCACCGAGGATTGGAGGACGATGAAGTTCGGCGCGGAGTATGAGCATTTGAGGTGCTCCGACGAGAGATTCGATAGGCATGTGGAGGAGAATTGTCAGCTCGCCGAGCGGTACATTGCGTCGGGGCGGTTGTTCGCTTTTGAGGGTGAGGGAGTTGAGAATCGATGAATTTGAGTGGGAAATTCGAGAAAATCGCGAAATTCTGGCCTAGCAACTTGGAAATTTTGAATTTCCCGCTGAAAATTCCTGAAAAATTTTTGAATTTTCTCTTTCAGTATGCATGATCACCCCGTCGGAACGACAACTCGTCGGGTTTCGAGTCACGCTCACTCAGCTGGACTATCCGGAATGGTTAGTTATTTTTGAATTTCGCGGGGTTTTTAAGCCGAAAATTTCCAGAAAAAAAAAATTTCAGTCGTCGAGTCCGCAACATTTACGCCAAGTTCTCCAAGATTCTGGAGAGCGTGAGAACGATGAAAATCACGCCGCAACTCGATGCGATGATGAGGTCTTGTAGTGAGTTTTGGGAATTTGAATTTGCAAGAAAAATCTGAAAATTTTAAGCCAAATTTCGAGATTTTCAATGAAAAATTGGCCATTTTCAGTCAAATTACAAACGTCGTCAAAAATGAGATTTTCGAGTTTTCTAGAGTCAATTTTTGCTTTAAAACTGAAATTTCTGTTCTAAAACCAGCTTAAAAGCAATTTTCAGTCAAAAAATCGACATGGCCAAGATTCCAAAAAGTTGACCATGTCTGAGAATTTCTAAATTCCAACTTTCCTTGAGTCGAAATTCGATTATAGACTCAATTTTTACACTGGAAATCAATTTTGAGCCATTTCCAGCCAAAAAATCAACATGGCCAAGATTTCAAAAAAGTTGGCCATCTCTGAAAATTTTCGAATCTTATTTTTTCCAGGCCCAATTTTGCTCTAAAGCTCAAATTTCATATCAAAAATAGTTTTTCTCGACTTCTAGATTCATTTCCAGCCAAAAAATCAACATGGCCAAGATTCCAAAAAAGTTGGCCATGTCGGAAAATTTTCAAAACTCCGTTTTTCTAGGCTCAATTTTGTTCTAAAACTCAAATTTCGTATTAAAAACTGTTCTTCTCGACTTCTAGACCCATTTTCAGCCAAAAACTAGACAGAGTCAAAGATGCTCAATTTAGGCTCAAAATGCTCCAAAATTCTTCAATTTTTTCTGGAAAGAAAACTCAATTCCAGAATATCGACCGCGTATCCGAATGCTCATTTGCCACCGTGCCGAATCGAAGCGAAAAAAGGACAAATCCAAAGTGGACGAATCGAAAATTTCCGTTCCCATCGCCAACTCGTTTCCCTTGATTCAAAATGTGCTCTCTTTTTATGCGTTCATGTAACTGAAATTTGTGTAAACTGTCGAATTGTGCATCTGAAAATTTGTAAAAACAAAGGAGAATAAAACACAAGAATTTTGATCACAAATCGTTTATTATTATTCAGTTCTTTCTTGTTCTTTTGAAAGTGACTTTTTTCAGACAGAAAATCCGAAAAAACCACTTTTTTGTGATCAATATTTTCTGGTTCAAAATTCGCTTTCAGTGCTAAAAAATCGTCATTTTCAGTGGGGCTCCCGACAGGTGTTAAGAGAAGCTCTGAAAATGCGCAAAAAAACAGCCAAAATCTTTCGGGAAAGAATCCTCGAAAAGTTTCGGGAAATCGCAATTTTCCGGGGGGATGATGGAAAATTGATACTTTTCCGAGAAAAAATGAGAATTTTGGTGGATGGAAAAGGTGGAAAAGAGGGGTGAAGACAGAGACAGAGAGAAAAAAAGAGGAATGCGAAAACCTTGGAGATCCGGGGTTTTGGGACTCGCGGGAGGGTGGAGAGAGGGATAAACAAAAATTTAAATGAAATTAAGGCTTCGTGTGGGGAGAGGGAGAGAGAGGGGTTTGAATAGATAGATATAGAGATATATGTATATGGGGGAAAGTAAGAGAAATTTGAAGTTTTTTGAGCCAAAAATCAAAAGTTTTGAGCGATTTTGAGTGAGATTGGTCAATGCCTGAAAATCGAGTCTAGAGTCAATCTGGGTCAAAATTCGGCGCGAAAATCAAATTTTGCATCGAAAATCTTCCCCAGAAGCTCGGTAAGAATCAAATTAAGCCCAAAAAATTTTTTCGAAAAATTTTCTGGGCATCCAAAATCGCTGAATTTCGGCTCAAAATGCTCCAAATTTCTCCCACCTTTTCGTGTGTGTGTGGGAGGACTAGATGAATATATATAGTGATATAGTGATAGAGGAATAGAAACAATAGGGCAACTATTCGCAATGAGGAAGAGGTGACTGGGGAGAAGTGGCCGGGATTAATATAAGAATGAGGCAAAAAAACTAAACCATATAACAAAAAAAAAACTAACGAGGTGAGGGGATTACTATATGGGTTTTAAGTCATGACGAGAGAGAGAGAGAGAGAGAGTATACGGATAGGAGAGGGTGCTAGAGAAACAGAGAAAAATTCGCAATGAAAAACGCACAAAAAATGCGAGAGACATGATAGATAGTACAAAGGGGAGGGGGACTGAAAATAACCTGAAAAGGTCAATTTTCGAGGAAAAACTATGAAAAAATCAACAAAAAAGAATCGGGGAACCGCTCAGATGATGTTCAGAATCCCCGGCGATTGGGGGAGAATTTGAAATTTTTTTTGAAATTTCGAAAATTCAAAAATTTTGAATTTCAAAAATTTCCAAAAGAGGGGGAGAGGGGTGGCTAAACATGGGGCGTACGACCCGGCCAAAATCAATTTTTGAAGTTGGGAACGTACAGGAAAAAGAACAGCAATTTTTCTCTTTCGGACACTTTCAAATTTTCAGCCAGAAATTTTTCAGAGACAAAAATTTG
The DNA here is from genome assembly GCA_900536305.3 of Caenorhabditis sp. 40 LS-2015. Taxonomy (NCBI): domain Eukaryota; kingdom Metazoa; phylum Nematoda; class Chromadorea; order Rhabditida; family Rhabditidae; genus Caenorhabditis; species Caenorhabditis tribulationis. Next base: position 137,588 of record LR544476.1, read on the forward strand.
AAAATGCCCAAAAAATACAGAGAGATTAGTGAATGGAAAAAATCCCAATATGTACAGGAAAATTATCATCACAAGCAAAGAGAGAGGGGGCGGGGCGGGGGACCGGAGAAAAAACACAGTGGGCGGAGCCTATCAAATTGTCAATTTTTCAAGAGGGGGGATGGGGGGCGGGGTATACCTGTAAAACACTTATTACCGATATAGAAAATGCGCTCCAATGCACAGCACAGGAGGGGGCGGGGCGAGACTATCTATAATACACACAGAGAGAGATGACATGATTTTCAGTACAAAAATTTCTAGTTCAATGAGAGGGTTCTTTAGCACGCGGGAAGAAAAGAGAGACGGGGATTGGATCCCATGGGTTGGGTGAGGGGGCGTTGAAAAGTGGGCGGAGCCTAGTGGTTCAAAAGAAGCTCCGCCCATTTTTCAAGGCCGGCAACAAAGATAGTAACAAGTTACACAATCAAAATATAGCAAGAAAATGGAAAATTGAGACGAAAAAAAGAGAGAGAAAAGAAAGAAGCCAGAATTGTGATTAAATTTTGAAAATTGAAAATTGGGTAAAGTTTGAAAATTCGAATTTTCATGAGAGAGCACCGCGACACGAGAGCTAAGCGGAGACGACGGCGGCGATGAGCTGAAGGGGGCAGACGCGAAGACGTGCCGGCTCCGAGGCGCCCATCATCAAATAGTTGGCGGTGGCGGCGGCCGATGGCGACTTTTGGCCTCCTGGCGACGAGAGAAGCGACGATGTCGACGAGTGCGTCGAGTTGGATGATGACGGACGCGATGGAAAGTCGACGGCGGGCACTTGGAGCTGCAAAATTGATTGATTTTCACACTGATTTTGGATTGGAAATGAGCCGAAAAATCGAATTTTCTCGGCGAAAATTGAGCTAGATTGATGGATTTTAGTGGGGAGCTTTAATTTGAGCTGAAAACGACTGATTTTGGCTTGAAAATGAGCCAAAAATCATCGATTTTTTCCGGTCTAAAATGGGTTTGTTTGATGGATTTCAGTGGAAACTGAATTTCACCGCTTTTGGCTTAAAAATGAGCCGAAAATCATCGATTTTTCCCGGGGAAAAATGGGCTAGTTTGATGGATTTTGACTCGAGGTGATTCGGTTTCGGTCATCACCCGAAATGGGCGATTTCAACCGATTTTTGGCTTGAAAATGAGCAAAAAATCGATTTTTTCAGTCAATTTTGGGTAAAGGCGATTCAGTCTGAAGTCGGGCTGAAATTGACTGCTTTTGACTGAAAAAATGAGCAAAAAATCGATTTTTCGGCGAAAATTGACTAAGAGTCCGATTTGGACAGGTTTGGCTTGAAAAATCTGCCAAAACTCGACTTTTGAAGGTTTTTCGAGCACAGAACTTCTTTGGAGCGTGATCCGACGGATTCTAGCTGTGAAACGAGTGGAATTTTCGCTTCAACTGAAATTCCTTCGCTCCTGTTTGATTCCGACGGGAAAGTGTTCAAAATTCGCTTCAGGGACTCGAAAGCTGGCCAAACTGAAGCAAAGAGCTCTCCTAAGCCATTACGGACATTTTTTCATCGATTTTGAGCAATTTTTCACTGTCAAAACCTCGATTTTTGCTCTGAAACTCTCTACCAACCTGGTTCAACCACTCAGTCGGCGGCAACGGCACATTCTTTGCCGACGGTGACGAGCACATTGTCGACGAGGCGAACGTGGGAAACAGCACCGATGGCTGCTGTTGCTGCTGCTGTTGCGGTGGGCTCGATGACTGGGTCTTTCGCTGTCGCTGAGCTCCTCCTGCTCCGTTCGGCGTCCGATGGTGATGATGACGTGGATTTCCGGTCTTGGGCGTCGTTGGGAACGCTGGCGACGCGCCACTGCCACTGGCACGCGATGCCGATGTTGTTGGGGTGTTCATGATGAATGATAATTGGTGAGGGTTGGGTTATCGGTTTACAAAAATTATTGTATGTGTGTGGATGAGTTGTCGATCTTACGAACTACACCGAGGTCAATAACCCGAAGGCTATGATGTTATAGAGCGTTGGATCTGAAAAATGGGGAAAAAATGAGTGAATTTACAGCAAAAATGGAGAAAAAGGGAGAGAAATGGATAGTCGGTTTTTTCGACCTAAAATTGATGGAAATCTAGAATTTTGTTATGTAAATGTAAGCGAAAACGTCTAGTTTAATGATTTTTCATAAAAATTTCCAGATTTTGGCTGCAAAAACCACGAAAATCGATGAACTTTGGGACCCTTGATCGAGCTTCCTTATCAATGCGCGTGGATTATGGCGCATTGTACGCAGCAGTCGCGTACAATGCATCAGATTCGACGCGCACGGATTTTAGGATTAATTTTTTTGTTGGAGAGATTATCGGGCGATTGTGATGAAATTTCGAGGTTTTCGGGAAATTTCTAGGTGAAATTGAGAGTCCAATAAATTTTAAGACAGAAAAACGATCGAAAATTTGGAAATTTAGGCTGAAAATCACGAAATTTGGAAAAAATTTTTCTCGGGAAATTCGGGTTTTTTTTCTCGATTTTTAGAGGATAAGAGTTGCATTCGTGTGAAAACTAGATCAAATAATAGATTTCAGAAGAAAAATGAGATAAAAAATGGATTACGAAAAAAACAAATTTTGGGCTTGAATTTTTCGGTACGAGTTTCGAGCAATTTTGAGGGTGAACATCAAGAAATTAATCGATTCGCCTTTTGAGCGATTAGACTAAAGTTGGGGCTTGTTAGACGAGGAAAAATTTCATTGACGAACCCCCTAATTTTCACGAAAAAATATCGAAAAACAACCTATATAGACCAAATAGAGGGTAGACCAAAGTATTGGAAAAACTGACGAAATATTGGATAATAGTGGGGGTCAAACTGAGTGACTACGTAACACACAGTGAGTATTACGCAATACAAAGTTCAAGACTCCGCCCCTTTTCGTCTAGTGTTGTTCTGTGCTCCCGGGAAGGATGGTCCTGAGGTGTGGAACATTCTAGAGAATCTTGTCCGATGAGAGAGAAACAGATAAAAAACGTGGTAAAAGACCACACCTGTGCGTGCGTACGGCCCGGTGTGGATCGATAGCAGACGACACACACACACACAGAACCTGCCGTCACGAGGCGAACCGCGACGCAAGACACGCGACGCGCCGGCGAGAGAAGAAAAGAGAGAGAGAGAGGCAATGTTTATGGCTTCTTCTTCTTCTTCTTCTTGGCCAAGACCGGCCCAGCAGTGGCGGGCGGTCTAGAGAGGGGGCCAAGGGCAAACTCTATGGGGTGGGTGCGAAATAGTGTGTGGTTTTGAGAGGCCGCGCGTTGAATAGGATGACGTATCATCACATGGCAAAAAGAAAGCGGGGAAAAAGAAAACAAATGGCCACGTTTTTTCTCTGATCACATGAATGTGTGATGGTTTTGAGCCAGAAAGGGGCGGGTCTTAGATATAGGAATGATTTTTAGGCCCAAAAAATGTGTCTCAAGGCCGCGTGACAGAAGAGAAATCGGTTCCGATTCTGAATGATTTCTTATCAATGCATGGGAGAAAACGGAGGGAAAGAAATAAGGGCTAGCAAGAAGAAGGAGAATGGGGGGAAAAAAGTCAGAACAAACATCTAGAAAAGTGACAGCTTTTTTGTTTTGGCACTGTGCCAAGAGAAGAGAAAGCGGAGAGATGCGAGAAGGGTGATAAGAAGACATTGGCGGGAAACGTTTTTGAGGGGTTTTTTGAGAAAAATTGAGATTCTAGAGGATTCTGGAGGACTCCGAAGGATTCTGAGAGATTCTGGAGAATTCTCGAAGAAAATCAGAAAAAAAAAACTTTTTTTCAGTTTCCAAAATTTTCAGTTTTTTTTACAATTTCAAGAACCTCAAATATTTCTGTTGCAATATTTTTTAGATTCTGAAAAATTCAAAGTTTTCAGATTTTGATTTTTTGAATTTTCAGAGAGATTCAAAATTTCGAAAGTCTTCAGAATCTCCAAAATCTCGAAACCTCAAAATCTCAGAATCGTGTAGAACTCCGGAATTTGAAAAAATTGCTCAGTTCAACATTGCTCACCATGTTAAGACTACTGATACTAAAACTGCTCAGCTTTACATTTCTCAGCTTGAGATTGCTCAGGTTGAGATTGCTCAGGTTGAGATTTCTCAGGTTCAGGTTACTCAACATAAGATTGCTCAGCTTAACATTTCTCAGCTTGAGATTACTCAGATTAAGATTGCTCAGCTTAATATTTCTCAACTTGAGATTACTCAGGTTAAGATTGCTCAGGTTGAGATTACTCAGGTTGAGATTACACAGCTTGATATTGCTCAGGTTGAGATTGCTCAGCCTGTCCAGATTTGAGAAACAGACTGAGTTCCAGCCCATTTAGTCCGAGGATCACCTTTCTACGACCATTTCGACCCGAATTATGACTGTTTGAAGTTTCCACTTGAGAGACGCAGACAGTCAGACACTCTCACCTTCTGCGTCTCTCTCGAAACTTCAAATCGCTATATCTCAGCTTACAGATGAGCTAGCGACATGAAACTTTGACCAAATTGCTCAGCATAAAATATCACACTTTTCAGTGAAAGAACCAAGTTTCCAGGTCCACCCTGAGCAATGTTATGATGAACATTGCTCAGGGCAGGGTTGCTATATTCTAGAATCAGAAAAACCTCCAGATCACAACACATCAACAAAAAAAATCGTGTACATTGTGTCGCCCCCTCTCTCTCTCTCTCTCTCTCTCTCTCCATCTCCCTTTCCCCCCAAATCACAACATCCAAAATGTCTCGCTTCCATCATCTCGTCCATGACCCAAATCTGCCCACCACTCTCCTCTCCCTCCTATTTTTCATCCACCTTCTCACATTTCTACTCCTCTCTACCGTATTCCAAACCACAAACTTTCGCGCCATTTTCGTGTCTCGAATGGATAATGTGGTGGCGAGCGTGTTCTCGCGCGGACCTCTTTTCCCCTACGAACGCGGCACGAGTTTGATTTTTTTCGAAGGTGAGAGCAGTGAAGCAAGAGAAATGCAAGCGCGCTCTACTGGAAGGCGCCTCCGCCTTCAAATTTTTTAATCTTTTGGGCGAAATTTTAAAAGTTTTTTTGACGGCAAAGGATTGCTCACCTTCTATTATCATCACAAATTGTCGAGAAACCTGAAAAAATTCACCCAAAAAATCAAAAAATTTTGAAAATTTTAAATCGGAGGCGCCTCCCAGTAGAGCGCGATTGCATTTCTCTAGCGTCAAATCTCCTGCAAATGACCTAGTTTTCCCCACAACATTCGGTTTTTAGGCCACACCGAAATTTTCAAACAAAAAAAATTTCAACAAAAAATATTCAAAAAAATTCCAGGCCTTCAATCTCTCTTCAACTGCGACGCCTTCGAGTTCGGTGTCATCAGACGGTCTTCGATGGCCTAGAAATTCAATTAATGTAAAAATGAAATGAATAATTTTATTGAGATTTCAAAATTACTCGGAATCAAGTTCACAAAATCTTCCTCGGGCTCAATGGTCTTGCCTGCTGAAAATTGAAAAAAATTGGATTTTCAATTACAAAATTTTCCGCGGGAATTTGAATTTCAGCGACAAAAAACAACGACACTCCGCAATCCCGCGACTAACAACAGGCCCCGCCCCTTTTGCAAGCCGTGCGCGCCGATTTTGCAACTTCGCCGCACGAATTTTTTAAAAGATTGAAAATTATCGGAAAAAAGGAGAAAGTGAGGTTTTTTTTTTGAAGAAACAGTTGAATCAGAGTGAATTGGAAAAAAACTTTCGAAAATTTCCGAAAAAAAAATTTCAAAAAATTTTTTTTGAATTTTTTTTTTCAAATTTTCAAATATTTTGTTCTATATTCTAAAATTAACACTTTCCTCTCTTTTCCGTTTAGTTTTTAAGCCAATTTCGAAACACGTGCGGCAATAATGCAACATCTGCATGCCCTATTACACGAGGGGGCGGAGCTTATGCGGAGTGTCGTTTTTTCAAAATTCGGAGGGAATTCAAAAAAAGAAAGCATACCTTCAAACAGTCATTGTACTTCGAATTTGGCGCCAAAACATCGTTCGATTTCGGAACTCCCGAGTCTTCCGACGCCTTCTCATTCTTCGCCTTCTGAATCTTGGACGTCTCCACACTGGCCTTGGTCATGATATCACGAGAAAGTTGCAGAGTTTTGCCATCCGTCAAAAATTCAAACTTCCGCGTAACCTCCGCACCCAAATCCGTTCCATGGAGCGATTTTGCATTGCCCTCTTTGTCAGTGATAGTCAAGTAGATTTGGCTGGAAAAAAATACAGTTTTTTTCAAAAAAAAAAGTGTCTGCTTACGAATTCTGATCCTCTCTGAAAATCTCCTCGACCAGTGCTCTCTTCATCGAATTCAAATCTATCGTCTGCTTCTCTAGCCCCTCCACTATTATTTGATCACTAAAATCTTCGGCGATTTTTCGAGATTCGGAGATCAATTCGATGGATTGGATGATGAGGAAAAAGTGAGCAATTGTGGAGGCCATGGTGACAGTGGAGAGGGAGAAGACGTGGTGGAAGATGGAGGAGGAGGAGGACCTGAAATCGAGATTGCTCATTTTAGCATTGCTCAGGTTTAAATTGCTCAGGTCTACTGTGTCTTGATAGTCTAGAATTTTAATAATCGCCACCGAATCTCTCAAGATTCTAGAGATGAGAAGCAAAGAAATCGAGATTTTTGTAACAGAATTTTGTGAATCTCAGAATTCATTCAGATTCTCAAAAACAATCTAAAACTTTTATTGTCGACACTTTCAGAATTCAGCATCTTTCAGAATCTTCCAAAATTCTTCAGAAATATCCAGAATCCTTCAGATTCTTTCAGAATCTTTCAGAATCCTCCATCATCTTCAGAATCTTCCAGAATCTTCAAAAGTCCGCCAGAATTCTTTTGAATCTTCTAGAATCCTTCAGAATTTTCCAGAATCTTTTGGAATCCTTCAGAGTTCTTCAGAATCCACCAGAATCTTTCAGAATCCTTCAGAATATTCCATAGTCCTCCAGAACCCTCCAGAATCTTCCAGAATCATCCAGAAACTTCCAGAACCTTCTTGAATTATCCAGAATCCTTCAGAATTTTTCAGACTTTTTCAGAATCTTCTAGAATTTTTCAGAATCTTCAAAATTTTTCAGAATTTGCGAAAATTCATCAGAATTTCCTAGAATCTTCCAGAATCTTTCAGAATCCTTCAGAATCTTCCAGAGTCTTCCAGAATCCTTCAAAATCCTCCAGAGTCTTCCAGAATCCTCCCTAAGTCTTTAGAATTGTCCAGGATCTTTCAGAATCTCAAAGAAACCTCCAGAATCCTCAAGAACTTTCCAGAATCCTCCAGAATCCAAAATCCCCAAAAAACTCACCTTCCAGAACTCTCCTCAATTTGCAAATAGCTCGAAAACTGGACCACCAAAATCGAGTACTCCAAAACCAAAAGCAAGGTAGATTTCGACATGCTCCGAGCCATCGAGCCTCCTCGTCTCAATGGAATCATCATCTGCACGAGCCAAATTGTGGGCAGAGTCTGAAGACAACTAGAAATTCCAATTAAAAAAGACCCTGTACCTCCCAAAGAAGCACTTCTCCAAATCTAATCCATTCCAAAGATTCTCCGAAAATCGTCTGAAAAATAAGAGCCAGCGTCAAAAAGATAATAAGAGCCACACGAACGAAGAAGATGACTTTGAAGGTGAACAAGTAGAAGCTGAAATTTCTAGCGGGAATTCAAAAAAGGCACCCAAAACTCACTCAATCTCATCCACCTTACTCTTCTTCGAATCGTTCGTTTTTTGATCTACCGTGTAGATCAACTTTTGCGTGCAATCATCCTTGCCATCGGTTTGTGTAAAGTTTGAAACTTTTCGACTCTCTTTTTGAGTCTTCGGAGAGCACGCCAATCTTTTGAGCTTTTGGTTTTTGAAACTCGACGATTTTGATCTGAAATTGCTCAGCTTGGTCGGAGATGCAGACGACGAGACACTCTGCGTCTCTTTTCAGTTCCAAGGGTGGTATCTCGGCTCCTAGACAAGCCAGAGAGCTTACAATTGGATGGCTTTTCTTAAAGGCATTAACTGTTAAAAACTTTTTGACTCCCACGACTTCTGGGCACCGAGTTATGAGCGTTTGAAGTTTGAGGATGAGAGACGCAGACATCCTCGTTGTCTGCGTCTCGCTCACCCTTACTCAAACTTCAATTCGTTATATCTCGGCTCAAAAATGAGCTAGAAGCATGAAACTTTCACAAAATTGCTCAGATTAAAATTCCGCGTATTTCTATCTGAGCGAAAAGTTCTTAGCTCTATCTACTACAAAGTAACGATCAGCATTGCACAGCAGTCCTCCTTAAATCTCAAAATCCTATAACCCACTTTTCAGAAGCTTCTCGATTCGATACTGTTGCTAATGTTTTTCTCCGGCTCATTTCTTTCTTGAAAATTTTTCTAACTGACAGAAGTTTCGAAAAGTTTTCCAGAACTCAAGAATCCACGTAGCAATGAGAGTTTTGAGAGAAGGGGAACATACGCAAAATGTTTGACTTCCATCGACAGTTAACCTACAAAATCCGGCTAGCAAACCATAGCAATCGAAAAGCATTCTAATATTGCCAACGAAATCTCATTAGAATTACTAATCAACCTTCAATATAAGCAGAGAAGCATCCACTTTCCCCTCATTCACAATTCGCTTCATGATTCCGTTCATTCTACTCTTCATTCTTCTTCCTACGGTAATCCAAGGATGCCTGGTGGTCAGGGCACGTAGGTTATCTTCAGGGCAACTGGGGGCAATTCGAGGGATTTCAGCAAAATGTGAATGCTACTCCCTGGCTCTGGATTCATCTAACATTCGTACGTATGTAGGATACCATCCGTTCTACAAAAATGTGTCCAGCTATCCCATCACTGCTCCAAAACGCAATGTCGATGGTTGCTCACTGTCCATGTCTTGTGAAGGGGAAGGCCTGACTCTGGTCGTATTCGAAATCGACAAGGTGATCTCGGTAAGGACCAACACGCACACAGACGGACATCTATTATTTCAGTTCGGTGCCTATTCAGTTGATGGATTCTGCGTTGTCTCCACTCAATCCTGGAAAATCGTTAATGGATCCGGCTTCATACCCTTAGAGAGAGTGTTTGGGGTGTGCGTAGACTATAGTAGGCGGGATGTCTTGAGACTATCGTATCTGATTCGCGTTTCAGGCGCAAACGGTATCTGCCAATGTTCGTATAAGGTTATGGACTCATTATCTGCTTTCGAGATCATCCCGGATACTCATCCGGAGTACCAGGAACTCATCACGGCGGACCTTGAATATCCAAATGTGACACTGAACGATGATGGTTGTGTCACTTCGTTCGAGTGCGCAAGACCCGGCGCCCAACGTTTGGTAGTTGGGGAGACGCGATCTTTGAATTGGGTAGGATGAAAACACGCGTTACTGATCCCCCGTTGTTTTCTCCAGGAAAGCGGCTCCTCAATGTCGTGTAATCGTCAAGAACGAGCATGGGACCTGGTTTGGAATACAGGAGACGCGGTGATCCTGCGACGAGAACCATTTCTTTTCCTAACCTGCAAGGTCGTCCCACTCCCCGAGGTCGACTGCGCGTGTCCACCACTCAGACTCATCGACAGTAGTAATGCGGCTGAATTTTTAACACCCTACGAGCAGTATATGGGCGAATGGTTCAAGTTCGGGATAGCGAAACCGGAGATCGGTTGGGATGTGTGTGCACCGAAGTTTGATTGTCCTGCTGGTTATGAACAAGTGGTCTACTCGGAATCGTTACAAAAGACGGTAAGAGGCTAGGCTTCAGCTTCACCATGAGCCAAGATACGCAGGGTCAAAAGAGACGAGATAGTGTGGGGAAAGGAGAGAGCGCAGACGACGAGGGTGACTGCGCTCTCCCACTCTCTCGCCCTCAAACTTTGAAGCGCCGTATCTTGGCTCATAGTAGAGCTAATGAGTTGATATTTTGCCTCGATTCTTGTGAGAGTTAGAGCTCTCAGCACCCAAACCATGATCGTTTTTCAGTATACTGGTGGTGCACAACTAGTGTGTGATGCGAACACGAAGCGATGGAACATGATCGATGGGCAAACAGTGGACTCGTATCCTTTTGCGCTCATCACATGTATGAATCGGAGTGAGTAGAGTCCCAAAGAGACGCAGACAAGGAGAGTTTTCAGATGATATAAACCCCGATGAACCTGAATGTTCCTGCCCGCAAGGCTTCATTCCAACTCAACTAGCGACACGCAGAAATTGGCTACAGCAACTCGAAACATCTGACGATCATTGCACTTTAACGTCTGGCAAGTGCCTGGAAGACGGCGTAACTCGAGTGGAGGTCGATGGCGTGGAAACTACGGTAGGGGCATCTCGAAACTCGTCTCGAGACCCAAACTTGTTTTCAGGTAGCAGAATTTTTGGGCGTGTGCCAACCTGATAATAACAAGTGGTATATTGTTGTGTTCCTGCCCGATGGTCAGGGTCAAGTTGAGTACAACAATCAGAACGAATTGCGATATGGTTGTTTGTGATCGTGGTCTATGTTATTTTTGGCTACAAAAATGAATAATTCTAGTCAAAGTGCCATTTTTCTATTTAGCTCATCTTTGAGCCAAGTTATAGCGATTTGAAGAGGCTTCGAAATACTAGTAGAAAGTCGATTCTCGGAGCAAAATAATATTGAGATTTTCAAGTATCTAGCTTTCTAGCAGACCTGACAGCAATCCGTTCCTTTCTCCGCACACTAAACTGCCTGCACATGAAACTCTTGTTGATTTGAAGGCGCATACCATACAAAAGTTCGTCTCGTAACAGTAGTTCCCATTTTTTCTCCGAAGAACTTTCTCCGCCAGACATCTCCTCTCCGCACAACCATTTGCATCATCGACACCACACATCCGAAACAACACATGATTCAAAAAAAGGAGCATGTATAACATCTCATATTCCGCGGCTCATCATCGGGGTTACCCTGACACCCCCCTCTCCCCTCCTTCCCCCATTTTGAAAGGCTATTATTTCTTGTTCCGTTGAACACAAATGATGCTGCTCAAACAGGCTCTATTCCTCGCCATACTCGCTGCTATTACTGTGAGTTGAATCTTCCGCCAAGCTCCCCGTCTCCCACTATTTCCCATTTCCAGACCCCCGACGCTATAAAAATGGTGATCATTTTCGGAGCCCCTCAAACCTTCTCAACCTTCACCAGCTTCTCCATGGACTTTGCCTCGTGTGTGGACTACTGTTACGACACGGACTCGTGTATGGTATGCGCCTTTGAATATCTCATCTACAGTAACTTTGAAAGTTTGATGTGCAGGCAGTGTATAGTCCGGAGAACGGCACGGATTACTGTCAGGTCTACGGGATTGGAGAGTTGTCAACGGTGCAGGAGGCCGATGAGGGTGGGAAGGTGGCGATGAGGGTTGGGGAGAAGCAGATTGTCAGGGCTATGATTTTTTTGGTTTCAGATGAATGATACGGACTCCACTGGATGCCCATTGACAGCTGGGGAGAATTCAATGAAGGTAGCTATCATAGCCTCTAGCTAAGTCAGAGACATTTGATTCAGTAAAAGAATCAGCTTCCTACGACCACTTTGAGCCGAGTTATGAGCATTTGAAAAATCTCAGACTAATCATAAACCTCATCATTTTACCATTGCTCAGCTCAAGATTATTCTCGTAAAGATTACTCAGGTTCAGATTGCTCAGCTTGAAATTTTTCCGTCTAGAACTGCTCAGCCTGTCCAGATTCTAGAAATAGACTGAACTCCAGTCCGTTTGGTCAAAGAATCGCCTTTCTACGACAACTTTGAGCCGAGATTTGAGCATTGGGAATGTCGAAGATGAGAGACGCAGACAACGAGACACACTCTTGCTGCCTGCGTCTCTCTCACTCAAACTTCACATCGTTATAACTCGGCTCAAAAACGAGCTGGAGACATGAAAACACAACGAAAATGAGTGAAATGCTCTTAAGATATTGAGATTTGAATTTTCGATTAATCAAGTAGTGATCAGTGAAGGTTGGAGACGCAGACAGTGAGACTCTCTAGTTTCCTCAAACCAACTCAAACCCATCGAAAAACTGCGGGATTTTCTGCTTTTTGCTCAGATTTTCAAAAACTTCCAAAAACCCTGAATTTTTAAAAACCTTTTTGATCAAAAAATCGTCTTTCCATGACCATTTTGAGCCGAGTTATGATCATTTGTAGTATAGAGCGGGGGGAGAGACGCAGACAGTCAGACACTTTCGCCTCTCTCCGTCTCTTGCAGAGCCTTCTGCTATGTGGTATAACTCCTCAAGAAAATAAGGTGGAAACTTGAGACTTTTGGGAAAAAAATATAGGATTCTCGAGAATTATTTTGGTCAAATTGAAAATGTTCTACGACCATTTTGAGTCAAGTTATGACCGGTTGAAGCATAGAGGGAGAGAGACGCAGACAACGAGACACATTCTCTCAAAACTTCCACAGACCATATCTCTGCTCCCCGACGTCCTAGAAACCTCCTCAAAAGATCATTTGAATCTTCAAACCCACCATTTTCAGACAGCCACCACCGTCGGCCAATACAACATAACAAACTCCAACGGAGTCTGGAAATTCACCACCCTTGTCTGCCCGAATTCCAACTTCACCATGTTCCAACGCCCGCTGGGTCTTTGGTGCATCGGAGTGAGTCTACTTCCCCATGACCATAACCTCTTCGATTTCAGGTCATCCAAACCCCAACAATCATCACCCAAACCCAAGGCGCTTCGTATTGCTCATCACAATATGCAGGGGTGCTGAGTGGTCTTCAGAGTTTGGACGAGTACAATTCTATCATAGGCTTGTCATCCCTAGTGGTATTGCTTATCCTTAACATCTTCAGGACTAGTCCAACCGATTCTCGCCAGCATCACCGGAACTCTCAAGAGCTTCGGAACCCTTGGCTTCTGGATCAATGGAGCCCGGAAATCCACGTGTAGCATGACAGTGACAAGTGCCTCTTGTAACGGAACAAATGTTAGTTAGATTTGCAGGGTCTCTGGCATACTGTAGATTTCGAAATTCATTCCAGGAGTTCACCTTCTCCGACCCTCTCCTCTCCGCCTACGATGGTTATGTGTGGGGTGTGAACCAACCAAGTGGAATCGGAGCCGCTGATTCCAACTGTATACATTTCGGGTTCAACTCGTCGACCTATAGTAGTCTGGGAGTCGATGACTATAAGTAAGAATTATTAGGGGTCTTAAAGACTGATGTATGGTTTCAGGTGCACTGTAACCAACTCCTCAACAACCGCGTTTATAGGGTACATTTGTGGAGTACTTCCGACGGCTGGGTGATGATTTTTAAGTGTGATGTGTCTTTGGAAGTAAACCTGATAAACCTCTTTGATTTCTGTACATTTTTACACCCCACGACACTCTCACTAGGGAATAACCTGAGTAATGGGTGAAGTTACATAACTTGTCATATATCAATGGAAACCTGAGAAAATTTGCAATCGATTGATATATTTTGTGTCTGCTGCGGAATCGGCATTCTTGAGAAAATTCAATTTGAAGTACGTAGATCAAGTTGATTTGCACTGAAAACACGCATTTCAATTCAAACCCACTAGGTTTACGTACTTCAGGTTCAATTTCCTCGAGAATGCGGAGTCCGCAGTAGGAACGAAATATATCAATCGATTGCAAATTTTCTCCGCTTTCCAATGATATATGACACATTATGTAACTCCACCCATTACTCAGGTTATTCCCTAGTCAAAACAAATATGTAGGATCAATCTGGAAAAATATGGGGGGGGGGGGGCAGTTCAGAAGTTTATCTTCCCACCAGCAAACAACGAAATCTACAATTCAATTCTGCCAACCAGAAACCTCATTAGACTTACTAATCACCCTCCAATATAAGCAAGGAATCATTCACATTTCCCGATTCATTTTCGCTTCATGATTCGTTTTATTCTACTTTTCATTCTTCTTCCTACAGTAATCCAGGCATGCCTGGTGGTCCGGTCACGTGGGTTATCTTCTGGTCAACTCGGTCAATTCAAATAATTTCAGCGAAATGTGAATGCCTCTCCTTGGCTCTGGACTCTTCCAACATCCAGGCGACAGTGGGAAGCCATAGTTTCTTCAAAAATGTGTCCAGTTTTCCCATCTCGGCTCCAAGACTCACTGTTGACGATTGCTCAGTTTCCATGTCTTGTGAAGGAGCCGGCCAGAATCTCGTCGTTTTCGATACAACTGCAGCGGTGATGGTAAGGCAGATTCAAGAGTGGGGAGATAGACGCAGACATGGAGAGTGTCCCCTTTATACTTCAAATGATCATAACCCGGCTCAAAATAGTCATAGAAAGAGGATTCTTCGATCAAAAAGTTCTAGAAGTTCCCAGGAACAAATTCCAGGAAGACTTTTCGATGGGTTTGATTTGAGGAGTTGAGAAAGTCTGACTGTCCACATTACAGACAGAAATCGAACGCTCTAGAAGATGTGAAGAATTTCAGACTTTGTTTCATCCTTCAGGCCAATCTGAAATCCGAGATCTAGTCGGTCTTGAAAAACGAGGTGCATGGGTGAGAGACGCCGACAAAAAGAGTGTAGGACTGTCTGCGTCTCTCAACTTGGAAATCTTCTCTCTCATTTTCAATTGATTTTAACATGACTCAAATTGTACCTAGAAACCTGAAATTTGATCCGGATTGGCCCGGAGAATCTAGACATCCTGAAAGTCGTTTCAGTTCGGCGCCTACTCAGCAGAAGGATTCTGTGATGCGTCCACTCAAAACTGGCTGGTCGATGATGGATCCGGACTGAAATCCTATCACCAATTGTATGGAGCATGTGTGACCTACGGCCCACCAAAATGTGAATGTATCTCCAAGGCTCTGAGCAGTGACAACATCGAGACCGAAATAGGAAACCATCCGTTCTACAAAAATGTGTCCGGTTACTCGAACAGTTCTCCGAAAATTGAAATCAACGATTGCGCAATCACCATGTATTGTGAACTTGCGGGTCTTGATCTGATAGTTTTCGATACCAACACAGCGACCTCGGTAAGGACAAACAGACACACAGAAGGACATGGTATGTTTCAGTTCGGTGCCTATGCAGTTGATGGATTCTGTGATGCCTCCACTCAAACCTGGCAAGTCGATGATGGATCCGGATTGAAATCCTATAACAGATTGTATGGACTATGTGTGGATTTTAGTAGGTCAAATTCGAAGTCAGAAGATCACTACATACACCTTGCTCGCTTCCAGAGCTCCAAGCAGGTCCTAGCGACGAATGGTCGAATTGTACATGTGGTGTGAAGGTGATCGATGGGAGTAATGCGGAGGCGCTGTTGAAGGACTACGATCGGTATCAAACCGATTTAAAGCACTATGCATTGGCCAAACCGGTGTTGGGGGGAGGCGATCGACCCGGGTGTCCTTATGCGTTTGGCTGCGACAACGGATGGCAGAGAGTGGTGGTCTCGGATCGGTTCATTATTTATGTAGGGGTTTGGTCTTCAACTCTCAAATAAGTCATTGCCCTCTTTCAGCCATTGATCCTCGAATACTTCTGCCGTGACGACGGTTTCGCAATTCAATATCATGAAACCATGGATCAGAAATTCGAGAAAACACCATTCTTGTACTTTACTTGTGCCGATTTTAGTGAGTTTGTATCCTTCTCAGAACTTCAAAGCTCTCAAAAACCCGTCCTAGAGGACGTAGTAAAACTATCTTAGGTGCATTCGAATCCTTGAAGAATGGCAAATTTTTTTAACGCACAATTCCCCTCAATACTTCTCAGGCCAGCGCACAAAGCCACCGACCACCACGCGACTCCCAACAACCACAACGCCTCCGCTATTCAACTGTCCATGCCAGGTGGACATCGTCGGTCCAACGAATGCCGAGGAATACCTTGGTCGCTATGACTACTATCTCTATAATGTTTCAAGATACACGCCTGGTTATTTCCCATTGCGGAGCACCGGCTGCCCATTCGATTTCACCTGTCTCGCTGGGGAGAGCAAAATCTTCTCTACAAGCGAGTATAGCGCGGAGGTGAGCTGGTTTTGATTCTGAAATTCTCGAACCTTTGAAAATTTAGGTCAGAAACATGGAGCTTTTCTGCGATGCGGAGACCGAGAGCCGACCGTTCTGGGGCTACAATGATATTGCCAATGGGAGAACCGGAAAATCACCGTATCTTATTTTTTCGTGTGTGGATTTTGGTAAGGATCACCTCGCTATCACTATTTTGAAGCGAGTTATAGCTCTTTGAAGTTTGCACACAAGAGACGCAGACACTCTAACTGTCTCCGTATCTGTGCCTCCAACTTCATCTGTCCATAACTCGGCTCTAAGATGAGCTAACCTTTCCAGCCGCCCCTCTCCCCGACCAGCTCCCCATCTCCTCCATGTGCAATTGTCCGCATGGCGTGTTGCTTGGTGCGACCAACACGCCTACCGTTGGGAAAACCGAGGCGAACTACAAGATCAAGACCATCGTCAGTGATGATCGCTGCCAATGGAACGTGACGTGTCGCGAGTACGGAGTGCACGTGTTTGCCGATGGAGCGAATGGGGAGAGATTTGAGGTGACTGTTGGTGTTCCAGGTCGACTTATCAAAGAAAAAATTGGATTCGACCTCAGAGTCAATCAGGTCGACCGGCTTTCCAGTCGACTTTGAGTCGGTCAACTTCGGGTCGATGGACCGCCTTCGACTTTTTTTGTGATAGGGTCGACTTGATAGTTCACGACTTTGTTCGACTATTGTCGACCATTCTGAAGGTGACCTAGAACACCTCTATCATAGGTCTGCCATAGACCTTGATAGTGACTATCCAAAACCGTGAAAAATCAACCCCAGATAATCTACATCTTCAGAGCACTGGATCCTCTGCCGTGTGCGACATGAGTACAAAGAAATGGACAGTCACCAATTGGAACGACAGAAACGATCCGGATCGACCAACAGGCACTTTCAACGGAGTCAATGAGTATCACTTTCAGTGTATCAACATTTGGTAACAGCATTTGGAATTTTGATTCATGAACACATTCCTCGGCATCTACAGATTTTGTTTGTGTTTTTAAGATGTGTTCACATATCGTCCTTTCAGCGCACAACCTGTCATATTTCGTGTGGTCTTCGCACTACCAAAACATATCTAGAAGTTTTCCAGTTCGCACTCCAAATTCAGGTGCCCCTGACACAGTGGCAACTTGTTTGAAAAAGAAAGGATTTATTCATGAAATTTAATAACTTTGAAAATTTCCGCGTATTCTGGTTGCAGCTCTTTGTCCAGCTAATACGCATTTTGTTGATCTCCAACAATAAGGATGTGTTGTCTCCAACTGAATCGCCGAACAGACCAAGATTGATGAAGTCGCATGGTTTTCGGCGTTCGGTTATGTTCCATAACATCCACGCTTGATCTGTTTCACATCTTCCATTGGTGACGTGCTGCACATCCATTAGTGTGGAGATGATCGCTCCAGTGTTGTCGGTTTCTGCTACAAATCCCAATTCCATCACGAATCTCGATGCAATGTTGCAAGTCGTTCCGAAAAAATGTATCCCGGGAAATGAACCAACGAGTTCGGTGTAGAATGTGTCTGGGATCGTAATGCTGGGAGTGAATGACTTCTGATTCCATGATACGTTTTTTATCGCGTTTACGCAGTCAGCAAGAGATGGTTTTTGAACCTCGAAGGTTGCTCGTTTTTTGAGATAAACAGTACAGAACTAGGGCATCTTTCAAACAACTCGATCTTGCATTTGATGGCTGGAATCTGGCGCATTGTTTGATTGATCATCCTCATCGCAGCGCGTCTCTCGGTGATAGACTTGATTGAGCAATTTGTTGAAAAAAAAATTTATCCTGACTCTTGACTCGGATTTGTCTCCAAGCTCGACCCTTGAGGTGGGTGTCGAACACACGGACGGCAACCCTATTCAAAGTGGCTTCGTAGATTTCACGCTGTCCAGAGTAGTGAAGGGTTCTCATTTTCTCCAATTTCTCCAGTGGGAAAATTGGAGAAATGAAAACCCTGCGTCTCTCATCTCTGCGTACTCTCTCGCACTCTCTCGCACTCTATCTTCTCCTCTCATCACGTACTCTCTCGCGTGCACCAAAACGTGTGACATCTGTCACTTTTGGTAATAATCAATTATGGATTACTGTACATTTCAAAATCATAAATTTATTGGATACTGTAAATTTAAAAAAGAAGAAAAAATAAAAGATTATTTACAGTTGACGACGAACGCTGTTGGTGTGTAGAGTAGGAGCGAATGGAGAATCTGAAATTTTCACATTATCAAAAAAAAAATTCTAAAAAACGAAAGTCTTACCTAATGAAGTCGAAGTCTCTTCCTCTCTTCTTCATGTGCCAACAACATTGTGGCCAATTCGCTTTCATGTTTTTCTTTTAGTTCTTTAAAAGCAACCGATTGGCGATTGCTCAATCTGTGCTCCCTCCGCTCTCGTTTAGTCATATTCCATGGTTCTTTTATTCTCTCTTGAAACTCCATCCATATACCAAACATTGAAATGACGTCCATTTTAGCATATAAAACTTGGTCTCGTCGCAAGTATTGCGCTGTCCAATCGGACATCGTTTCATTCTTGCACATGTGAATTGGCCGTTCCAATAAGAAATTCATTGTCGCAGACGCTAGGCTTGGTTGAACACATTTGTCGCCGGCGGGTTGTCTTCATGTTTTGAGAATAAGTTCACATCAAACGAGTACAAGTATGCGAGTCCATTGCCATCGATTTGGGCAAAATTCAAAGTCTCAACAGTCTGTGATGACTTGATTCGATCTCCGAAGCACTGATGTGGATGTTTCGATGAAGCGACAAAAATGAGAAATCTTCTTCATCGGATGATTAATTCTGCAGTCGTCGACTCCATCACAGTTGAATCGCTCTGAAATACATGTATTCATTACACGTTTGACAATTGCTTACAAACCTTGCCGTCGTATTTCTACACGAATCGGAATACCGGCGAAGAGAAGTTCGATGAACGGTGTTGGATTCCCAGCTCTCTGCATACTTGGTGGACCATCTCGACAGTCTGGCTCTCCGTTGCAAAACCACAGTTTGTGCATGGCATCGTCTCCAGCGCACACAACTTACTTCTCAGTTTCATTGGCTCACAGATCCGTCTTCTGGGTGAGAATGAATGAAGGCTTCATCTTCTTAAGTTTCCCATTTCGCATATCACAGCTTCATTATATCACCAGCGGCTATCGAAGACAATCATATCACACGTGGCCGTGACACAGATTTTTCCAAATCCACATAGGATCGGTCCCAGGGCACTGGGAATCTGCCAAACTACTTAATCCTAGTGCACCTCGGCAGTCATTGCCTCCATCACAATTAGATCACTCTGAAATAAAAGACTCCATTGGTGAGCACTGAAGTACCAGTCACAAACCTTCTCGCAGCTATTTGGAAAGTTTTGTCTGGGTGCGACCAATGGAGGTGGAGACTTGAGAGAAAACCTGAAAAATGTTATCCGTTTCTCAGAAAACAACTATAGAGATACTCACCTTTTAAAGAAAATACGAATACAAGGAGGCCGTTTTAAACAGTCAACAGCCTGGGGGTGGAGGACACCAAATGTAGTATGGACTGCTTCGATACTGGCCAAACCAGTCTCATCGCAGCCACACACTCCATCTAGTGGTCCTCGCCTGAATGGATGATTCTCGAGGCTTACCTGCGGGTTCGCAAGGTGATGGGTACAAACTCCGCCCCTCGTCAACCTGTGTGTGTTTTAGGAGGGGGGGTTTACTCACCATTGTTGGGTTATAAAAGTGGTGAGTCTCATTGTTTGTGACATTTGGATGATGGATCGTAAAGGAGAAGAGAGGAGACTATGGTCAATAGATATTCTGAGGAATTTAAACGTACAAGTAAGATTCTTTGGTAGGAACGACTTTGAAAGTTTTGGAAAGATTCAAAGCTGCAGGTCATGACCAATTGTAGTTTAAGACTCAAGCAGTTAGAGCTTCTCGCCGTCTGAGTCTCTCGTTTCATGAGTCATAACTCGTTTTTGAACCCAAGAAGCATCAGTGTTTGTACTATTATGTAGAATCTATCGGTCGACGGGGTCTGTGGTACAGGAGAGACGCAGAGAGTCAGAATGCCAATCAACATAATATGCAAAATTTCATCCAGATCGAGATTAAAAATCTCATGGTGACACAGAAAAAATCGGAACTCGGAACATCTCTGAGACATGAGTACGAAGAAATGGACAGTCACTAATTGGAACGACAGAAACAATCCAGATCCACCAACAGGCACTTTCAACGGAATCAATGAGTATCACTTTCAGTGTATCAACATTTGGTAAAAGCATTTGGAACTTCAATTCATGAACACAATTCTCGGCATCTACAGATTTTATTTGTGTTTTTAAGATGTGCTCACACGTCGTCCTTTCAGCGTCACAACCTGTCTCATTTTGTGTGGTCTTCGTACTCCCAAAAAACATCTAAAAATTGATCCCCTAAATCCAGGCGCCCCTGACCCCCCGTTATGGTATCTCGAGAAAGAGAGACCCCAGTGGCAACCCCCTCCTCAATTGAAACATTTGTTTGGAAAAGAAAGAATTTATTAGTTAGTGGGGTAGGTAACGAAGCTTTTTGCGATGTATCAGTTAGCATCCATCGACCAGTTGCCAAGTATCCATTATGTTGTTATCAAGTCGTCCCCAAGTGGTCCAAGCGACCTCCGTTTCTCGGTGTTCTGGGCACTTCTTGTTGGATGAACAAGTGTTGCTGGTGTGAACGTCGAGAGTGAATTTCATGTGTGGTTCATCACTTTCTTCGAGGAGTTCCTGAAACAATTGAATTCGAATATAACTAAAACATCTTTGAAATCTCACCGTAACAATGTTGTCTAGTGCATCGTTGACATCGTGCTCATTCTTCTCTGCCTCCACGTTTGGTCTCTCCCTCAGTCCAGGCAACTTCAGCAATTGTGTCCTGAACAGTGCGGTCGAACAGATTCCCCAGCAATCGGTGAAGAGCTCCCGTCCTTTTCCTTTTGATCAGCACATAGTGAAGAGAAGGTTCACAGCGGAGTTCACGAAACAGTTGGTCGAGTCGTTCGCAAGCAGTAGGACTTCCTTTCGATCGACATCTGACAACTGGACTGGCTGCGGGTTTTGATCGTGCGAGCAGGTGATGGGGAGTGTCTTGGTCTTGCCACTCTTCTTCCAACTTCGTCCTGCTTTTTGGAGGCAGAAGAACGGCTTGGAGCAGCAGCAGCAGCTGGAAGAGGCACCACCGGATTGACACGACGACCAATGTCTGCGTCATCTCTTTCGTAAACGAATCCAGTCGTCCGAATTTGATTTGGTCGCATCTCCGATACAGTCCGAGTTGTATCCACCACGGTATCGCTGACTTTTGTCCACAAATCGCCTTCTTTGGTGGACGTGACATAGTGACCACTACGTCCTTCCGATGCGGTTAAATGCTCACTGAACGCGACAAGTCGTCGCCCATGCAACGAGCTTGATCCTCGACTCTTGACTCGGATTTGTCTCCAAACTCGAACCTTGAGGTGAGTGTCGAACATACGGACGCATCAGGCGGCACGTACAGGTGAGTGAGTGAAGTAACGATTTGCCAGTTCCAGCTCTTCCAGAGACGAACATTTGAATTGGAACGGCACGTTGCTCGGCAATCCTCTTCAAAGTGGCTTCGTAGATTTCACGCTGTCCAGAATTCAATCGTTCCTCATTTTCTTTGTGCTGACCACAATTCGCGATTGGATCTCTATTTGCTCTTCCACTTCTTCGTCCACTTGCAACGCAGCTTTCATTCTTCGAATCTCCTCCATTCGATCATCGAGCTCCTTCTCCTCGTTCAGCAAATCCGTGTATCCCTGCAGGAGCATAGTGAAGATTCCATTGGACGTCTGTCTGGGGACTCCGGAGTGGGTGACTGATGACTTGAGAGAAAAACTGAAAAATTTTATCCGTTTCTCAGAAAACAACTATAGAGATACTCACCTTTTAAAGAAAATAAGAATACAGGGGGGCTGTTTGGAACAGTCAACAGCCTGGGGGTGGAGGACACCAAATGGAGTATGGGCTGCTTCGATACTGGTCAAACCAGTCTCATCGCAGCCACACACTCCATCTAGTGGTCCTCGAATGAATGGATGATTCTCGAGGCTTACCTGCGGGTTTGCAATGTGATGGGTACAAACTCCGCCCCTCGTCGACCTGAGTGTGTTTTACGACGGGGGTTTTCCCCCATTGTCGGGTTGTAAAGTTTGGGGGAGAGAGGGGGCTTCTCATTGTTTGTGACATTTGGAAGGATCGTAAATTAGAAGAGAGGAGACTATGGCCAATCGATATTCTGAGGAATTTATATGTTGACGTGAGATTCTTTGGAGCGACTTTAGAGAGTTGCAAAGATTCTGAGCTGTAGGCTATGGCCAATTGCATTTTAAGACAGGCAGCTAGATGTTCTCTTTGTTCTGCGTCTCGGTTAATGACTTATAACTCGTTCTTTCGAAATTCATATCAGACTCTTAGTCTTTTTCCAACCATCTCCAGTCATCTCCATCATCTGGTGGTGGTGTCCAAATAGTTGCTCGCCAACCTAATGGAGCAATAGTACTCCCAGTCAGGGCCACTCGGATCGTCAATTGGCGGGAAAATGAAAAATTCAAGAAAATTTAAATTTTTTAAAAATTTATTTTCTCAAAAAAATCAAAAAAATTAGGCGGGAATTCAAATATTATATCTGGAAACAATTTATTCGAAAATGGTGGGAAAAAATTTAAAAAAAAATGAATATGCAAAAAATTTAGGCGGGGATTAAACATTATACATTGAGTTTCAAAACCATTATTTTTTAAGCAGTGAAGTCATCCGGATTTCTGAAATTTCCGGATTCATTTTCAGCAAGACGCTTCGCACGTCTGTGAATCTCTTGGGCATAACCTTTCTTGCCATCATCATCATAGGCTGCAAGACGCCTATCATTCTCCTCCTTCTCCGATGAGGTGAAATCGGTTATTTGAGTGATAGCACGTCCTTGGGGAATTTCTGAAAGTTTTCATGGTTCTAAACGTTTTCCAGAATGCTTGCTTACAAAAAAACGCCTTCCATTGATTCAAAGCACGCTTGTACACTTCATAGGCTTCATTCTCCCTGTCTACAGCTACAGGAGGTTCCACTTCATCCACATTCAGATTCTTCATTCTATCAGTTGTCTCGCTGTTATCAGCCTGAAGCATCTACACATTAGAAAAACTTATAAAAATAACTCACATTATTCTGATCCATACCGATGGCTAAGAGTGGTTATATGACGAAAAGAGGGAAACACACCGTTTTTATAGTGAGAAAAAGAGGCGGAGGGCGGAGATTTTTCTAGATTATATCTCCGAGACTGCGATTGGTTGTCAGACAAATACAGTATACGTTTTCGAAAAAACATGTTTATTTTTCAAAAAAAATGGAAAGACAACATAAGTGGAAAGCAGCATCTAGTAGCGAGCAATGGATGATGACGTTGTTGGTAGTGGGGTGGGGTGTTGGGAGCCGGTGAGGGAGCAAGAGGAGGAGGTGGGAGAAGGATTCGGTGTGTTGATCCTGGAAAAAGTTTTTGTGTGATGTTTAGATCGGGGAAAAAACTTACTAATTCTTTCCAAACTTTGGTTCGACGCGACCGCCGAATCCTCCTCGGCGTCTTTGGAGGGCAGCTCCCGCCAGCTCACCCTTCTCCTCCTGAGTGAGCTGCTTGGGGAGCTGACCCTTCCTCTCCTTCAACTGCCGTTGCATTCGGTTGATTCCGTCAGTAGTGAAGGGTCGTAGCTTTCAACCACCACCAGGCGAGAGAGTGTGCGGCGGCGCGAGACGCAGACATGTGGGTCTCCCCCCCTTCCTTCCTATATCTGCGTCTCTCCGCTCCCCTCTCTCTCACCTAGAGGGTAAGGATAGTGCCAAATTTTGGCGGGTAAATAAAAAATTCAAAATTTTGAAAAATCAAAAATTTTGAAATTTTAAAAATTCAAAAAAATTTTTGGCGGGAATAAAAATTTATTTTTTTCAAAAAATGGAAAAAAATGCGGGAATTAAAATTTCAAAAAGGAGGAGGAGATGTGGGGAAGGATTCGGTGTGTTGATCCTGAAAAAAGTTTTTGTGTGATGTTTAGATAGGGGAAAAAACTTACCGGATCATTGAGGTGATGGGGATCAAGAATGGTGGACGGTGAGGGAGCAGGAGGAGGAGGTGGGAGAAGGATTCGGTGCCCTGAAAAAAGTTTTTGTGTGATGTTTAGATAGGGGGAAAAAAACTTACTAATTCTTTCCAAACTTTGGTTCGAGGTGACTGCCGAATCCTCCTCCGCGTCTTTGGAGGGCAGCTCCGACCAGCTCATCCTTCTCCTCCTGAGTGAGCTGCTTGGAGAGCTGCCCCTTCCGCTCCTTCAACTGCCGCTGCATTCTGTTGATTCCGTCCCTCCTGGAAATTTAGAAGTTTCTTTAGGAAAAAAAGAGGGAAACACTTACACCGGCAGGGTTATCAGTCCCAGCATCTGCACCGGGATCACTACCCCGGTATCGTTTTCAATGACCACCAGTTGGCGGACATTCACCCCGCAGATGATCCACCACCCGCTTCTTACCCATCTTCAGCTCACACAATCTGGAAAAAAAAATTACAGAATGAAAAAAAAAAGCTAAAACTCACGGTGCTCATTTCCACTGGTCCCAACACCGGAGCGTTCCCAAAAAGGGAAACCAACCCAGTGTTGTTAGGCCGGCTGTTGATCTTTCGGTGGACGAAGAGCGGGCAGTGGAGGAACTCCTCCTCCTCCGGCTAGAACCCTTCACTACTGGTGGAGCTCATCGAGTCTGACAAAAATGTTTAAAACAAAACCGTGTTGAGAAATACTCACCTTCGTTCGAGGAGCTCAATCCTCCCCAAAATGGGACCACCTGTATAACAGGTAAGAGCCGTGTTGCGAGCTCTCCGCCACAAACGGCGGGTCACATAACGACGGGCTGCGACGACCTCAAATCACTGTCGGGGAAAAGACATGTGGCCATGGTATGTACGAGAACTGAAAAAAAGAATATTAATACGAGGGCAGCGGAATAGAATGGACCCACATGTCAATTCAGCAGTCAGGTGATCAAGATTCAATCGGACGTCTGTCGGAGGACTCCGGAGTGGGTGACTGAAGACTTGAGAAAAACTGAAAAATGTTATCCGTTCATCAGGAAACAACTATAGAGATACTCACCTTTTAAAGAAAATAAAAATACAGGAGGCCGTTTAAAACAGTCAACAGCCTAGGGATGGAGGACACCAAATGGAGCATTGACTGCTTCGATACTGGTCAAACCAGTCTCATCGCAGTCACACACTCCATATGGAGGTCCTCGACTGAATGGATGATTCTCGAGGCTTACCTGCGGGTTCGCAAGGTGATGGGTACAAACTCCGCCCCTCGTCGAGCTGAGTGTGTTTGATGGTTCCCACCTTTGTCGGGTTGTAATGATGGAGTGAGGGGGACTTTCATTGTTTGTGACATTCGGATGATGGATCGTGAAGGGGAAGAGAGGAGACTATTGCAATCTATATGTCCATCTTGGGGATTCGACCCTGAAAGTCCTTACATACTAGGGGTTTCATGTGGACTCTCTCACAACGAGTATTCAAGACTTAAAGGATAAAAGAAGAATTGGAAGCCTCGTGTGTGCTAACCTGCGCCCTTTTATAGTGACATAGTAGCACAGGAGTAAATGGAGTATTCTAGAAAACCTAATTACGTCAATGGCGACGTCACTGAAATGGCGCCATGACACTATTGCCAACTTTCTGAGAGTCTAAACGTTGACGTAAGATTCTTTGGTAGGATCGACTTCGAGAGATTTGGAAAGATTCAAAGCTGCAGGAATATCTATCAGATGTTGGTCGCAGATTGGATGGAGTTGATTTATACTTAGTGGCTTAGTTTTTGCGAAGAATAATTTCAACTGACTGATCTAGTGTATCACAGAAAAACCAACTTGCTTTTGGGAGATTGGGGGTTGGTCGGGGAGAGGGGCGGCTGGAAGATGTTGAGATTCTAGAGGATTCTGTGTTCAAGTTTCATCCGACTAGCTCGTCTTGGAGCCAAGTTATGGCTTATCGAAGTTTAAGACTCAAACAGTTAGAGATTCTCGCTGTCTGTTGGTAAACAGTCAGAATGCCAATCAACATTATATGCAAAACTTTATTCAGATCGAAATTCACCAATACGGGGCGGCACAGAAAAAGTCGAAACTTGGAACATCGGTACGTGTTTGCTGAATCGTCCAAAGTTTTGTGTCAATATCACATTTGGCTGTCAGTTGTTCAGAATACTGAATTTTGTGTTCTCATTATAACACCGATATACCCCAAACACTCACCATGGTGTACTCCGTATAATTGGCATCAATAGTCAGATAAGTGGGATTCGATTTCCCTCTACGACACTTGACTTCCCATTGACACTTATCGAAGCTTATAACAGACTGAATATCGAAATTGTAAACGTCGAGGTCGAATACTGCTATGCTAGGATCATTGGCAGGAATTACGCTATGTGCACACTGGCACGTTGGTGTCGATGGGGGAAGGAGTGTGGGCAGTGGGGCGTCTGAAAAAGTTCTAGCTAATCTGAGAGCCCAGTTATGGGTCATTTGAAGTTTTGAGACCACGTGAGAGACGCAGGCTGTTAGGTGCTTCATTAAACCATATCACGGTTCTCAAACGTGGTAGAAATCTTATCTCAGGCTCAAAATGTGTGAAAAAATCGCACGACTTACACTTATCAACACAAGCAATTTTGATAAATGGGGTCTTGTGAGAAATGCCCGTATCTACATCCCATTCGAACGATGACTCGGTTTTCATGCACTTCAAATTCATCACAGAAGTCATGAAGGAGGAACTCTCAGTGAACCCGTATAGATCGGTGCCCTCTGGGCATGTGAAGTTAGACCAGCAGTCGTCGTGGAAGCTGGTCTCGGGGTACACCATCTCCATTCGGTACAAAGTGTCCAGGTAGTCAGCATAGTGACCAATGTTGGCTCTGGCACTCGCTGTGTTGACTATCATTGCGGAGCAGTTGCATTGGGCCGAAAAAAGCGGATCATTTATCGAGCAGTTTAAAGACTGTCTACGTCCCTCTACAACATCCAACCATGCTCCAACTCACGTTGTGAAGGGATAGCTGAAAACAAGTAAAGTACAGAGGGCTTCTCCATTTGACTTACTGTAGTCCACACACACTCCATACAACCTCTTATAGGATTTGAATCCGGTCCCATCATCGACTTGCCAGGTTTGAGTGGACGCATCACAGAATCCATCAACTGCGTAGGCACCGAACTGAAATTCAAGATGTTCATCTGTGTGTCTGTCGGCCCTTACCGTTGTCGCTGTGTCGGTATCGAAAACTACGAGAGTCAGACCTGCCTTTTCACAAGACATGGAGACTGAGCAACCATCGATATTGAGTTTTGGTGCTGTGATGGGATAACTGGATACATTTTTGTAGAAAGGATGGCTTCCTACAATAGCCTGAATTTTGAAAGAGTCCAGAGCCATGAAGCGGCATTCACATTTCGCTGAAATTCCTTGGATTCACTCAGTTGTCCTGAAGATAACCCACGTGTTCTGACCACCAGGCATCCTTGGATTACTGTAGGAAGAATGAAAAGTAGAATGAACGGAATCATAGTTGGTGATTCTCTGCTGATTCTGATGACGACTCACTGGTTATACTACAGGAGAGAAATTAGTGATTCAAATGAGATTTTGTTGGCAACCCATATTAGAATTTCAAATTCTCTTGCTTTTTGGTTTGCTGTTAAACTTTTGAACTGTGCGATAAGGGTCCCAAAGATTTCGCCCGTCTTGTCAGAATGCTTCAATTTGTATTTGGGAATTTCGAAAATGAAAGTTTCGGATTGATCAACCAAGGTGTTGGTGACACAGATGAACATCAGCGAGGAGCGATGGTTAATTCCACAGTTAAATCCAGTCCGAGCGGAAAATTTTGGAAATTTTCTTCTTTCGGACTCTTGGTAAACAGTCAGAATGGCAATCAATATTATATGCAACACTTTATCCAGTTCTCATGGTGGCACAGAGAAAGTCGAAACTTGGAACATCTCTACGCGTTTGCTCGCCTTGCCTAATCACCCAAAGCTGTGTGTCAATATCACAATCAGCTGTCATTCGTTCCCCCTGAAATTTGAGTTTCCATTATAACCCCGATATCCCCAATAACTCACCAGGTACCACGCCGTGTACCCGGCATCTTCAATAATCCGATAAGTGGGATACGATTTCCCTCCGCGACACTTGATTTCCCAATTACACTTATCGAAACTTATTTCAGACTCAATATCGAAATTGTAAACGTTTAACATGAATTCTGCCAAAGGATCATTAGCAGGGTCTACGCTATGTGCACACTGGCACGTTGGTGTCGATGGGGGAAGAGCTGTGGGCAGTGGGGAGTCTGAAAAAGTTCTAGTTCATCTGACAACCGAGTTACGGATCAGTTGAAACGTGGTAGAAGTCTGATTTCAGGATCAAGCTGAGTGAAAACTTCGCAAGACTTACACTTATCAACACAAGCAATTTTGATAAATGGGGTCTTGAGAGAAGTGCCCGTATCTACATCCCATTCGAACGATGACTCGGTTTTCATGCACTTCAAATTCATCACAGAAGTCATGAAGGATGAACTATCAGTGAACCCGTATAGATCGGTGCCATCTGGACATGTGAAGTTAGACCAACAGTTGTCATGGAAGCTGGTCTCGGGGTAAACCATTTCCATTCGGTACAAAGTGTCCAGGTAGTCAGCATAGTGACCAATGTTGGCTCTGGCACTCGCTGTGTTGACTATCATTGCCGAGCAGTTGCAGAGGGCTGAAAAAAGTGGATCATTTTTGGAGCATTTTAAAGACTGTCTACGTCCCTCTTCATCCTCAAACCATGCGCCAACTCACGTTGTGAAGGGATAGCTGAAAACAAGTAAAGTACAGAGGGCTTCTCCATTTGACTTACTGTAGTCCACACACACTCCATACAACCTCTTATAGGATTTGAATCCGGTCCCATCATCGACTTGCCAGGTTTGAGTGGACGCATCACAGAATCCTTCTGCTGAATACGCGCCGAACTGAAATTCAAGATGTCCCTCTGTGTGTCTGTTTGCCCTTACCGTTGTCGCCGTGTCGGTATCGAAAACGACTAGAGTCAGACCTTCCTTTTCACAAGACATGGAGACTGAGCAACCATCGAGAGTGATTTTCGGAGCTTTGCTCGGGTAGCCATAAACATTTTTGAAGAAACCATGAGTTCCGACTGTCGCCTGGATGTTGGAAGAGTCCAAAGCCATTGAGAGGCATTCACATCCCGCTGGAACTCCTCAGATTGCCCCCTGTTGTCCTGAAGATAACCCACGTGTTCTGACCACCAGGCATCCTTGGATTACTGTAGGAAGAATGAAAAGTAGAATGAAACGACTCATGAAGCGAAAATGAATGAGGGGAAGTGGATGCTTCTCTGGTTATATTGGAGCAGAATTTGTAATTCTAATGAGGCTTTGTTGGCATTCAAACTGGTATTCAATGTACTTCGGTAACGATAGTTTTGTGTTTTGACAAGCAATTTGGGGATAGGATCAAAGTTCTAGCTCATCTGGAAGGTGGGATATGATTCTCCAGAAGAGAAAAGTGAAGAGACGTAGACACCGTGGATTTTACTATCAGTAACATGTTTCATGTGATAAGTTTGTTTTCAAAGGAAGCGTGATGTCACCTTTCAAAGTACTTGTAGGCGAGAAGTGTAAGGCGGATTTCCTAGATTCGCTCATCTCGGTTCCAGAACTAGAACAGTGAGTTGACTCCAGTTGGAGATGGTTAGAGATCCTGGGGTCCAATACTTTGAAAATTCCTATAGGGCTCTGGACTCTTTCAACATTCAGGCTACAGTAGGACCTTATTATTTCTACAAAAATTTGCCCCGCTTTCCCATGACGCTTCCAACAAATCGATATCTCTGATTGTCTATTAACCGTTCTTCGGGATGTTCAAACGAGATTGATTGTGCTGATTGGACAAATTTATTGTAAAGATGAATTATTACAAGTAAATTGGACCGTGTGATTGTGATACAGAACATTGGAAATCAAGAATTGGCTCTTTTGGCAAAAAAGTGGTAATGTTCCAAATGTTTGTATTCGGATTGCATACGGCTCTCACTGAATTGACCTGCAATTGGCACATGTCCGTTTAGTTTGAATATTTTGGTATAATCACAACGATCGAATCTTACCCAAGAGAAATTGAGAAGAGGTGCCAGAAGAAGGACTGATTCGTCCTTATTGCCGCACTTGATACTCCAGATGCAATCGTCGGCACTTCTCTCAATTAGAATATCCTGGGATGCAGGATATCGGTGTGGGCAGTGACAAGATGGCGGGGACACTGGACAGCTTGATATTCTTTTCCAAAAAAGGGAGAAGCATACCTACCGAAGTCCACACATGCTCCATCCATCCTGTTATAAGATTTAAATCCGGATCCATCATTGATTTTCCAAGTTTGGGTGGAGGCATCACAGAATCCTTCTGCCGAATAGGCACCGAACTGAAATTCAAGATGTCCTTCTGTGTGTCTATCTGTCCTTACCGAGGTCTCTGTGACGTTATCAAACACTACAAGAGTCAGACCCTCCCCTTCGCAGGACATGGACACTGAGCAACCATCGATAGTGATTTTTGGAGCAGTGATTTCAAAACGTGACACATTCTTGTAGAGC
Organism: Caenorhabditis sp. 40 LS-2015; assembly: GCA_900536305.3. Classification (NCBI taxonomy): domain Eukaryota; kingdom Metazoa; phylum Nematoda; class Chromadorea; order Rhabditida; family Rhabditidae; genus Caenorhabditis; species Caenorhabditis tribulationis. The sequence continues at coordinate 168,489 of LR544476.1, forward strand.
TCCTTCTTTGTCCATTCATCCGCTATTTTGATAGAATCCAAACCCATAGAGAGGCATTCACATTGCCCTAGAATTCCTTGGATTCACCCAGTTGTCCTGAAGATAACCCACGTGTTCTGACCACCAGGCATCCTTGGATTACTGTAGGAAGAAGGAACAGGAAAATGAAACGAATCATAGTTGATGATTCTCTGCTGATTCTGATGACAACTCTCTGGTTATGTAGGAGATGAATTAGTGATTCAAATGAGTATTGGTTGGCAAACCATATTCAAATTTTGATTTCTCTTGACTTTTGGTGTTCTGTTCAACTTTTGAACTGTTCCTTGAGGATCCCAATGACCCTGAACGGTGTCAAATGCCCATTGGAGGTGTTGGTGACACAGATGAACATCAGCGACCCCGGCCCTCTTATTCTGGTCTTCGCTTAACACACCTGATATGGATCCTATACATAGTTTTCAGCCGATCTGTAATTCCTCGACTTGTTTGAAACCGAAGTTCGAGACACCTCTCTTTTCCTCAATAAAGGAAAGGTGAAACGAAGACGTGTATTTTCCTATATCTAACACAAGGTATTGGCACAATAACTTTGTTGGGTTAAACTATGTACATTGTCGTTTTTAGTTCAAGTCTCCAAATACAGATCGAAACATTCTGACAAGACGGGCGGGGTCTTTGGGACAATGAACACACAGTTCAAAAGTTTGGAAACCAAAAATCAAGAGAATTAAAAATTGGAATATGGGTTGCCAACCAACACTCATTTGAATCGCTAATTCATCCCATATATAATCAGAGAATCGTCATCAGAATCAGCAGGAAATCATCAACTATGATTTCATTCATTCTCCTGTTCGTTCTTCCTACAGTAATCCAAGGATGCCTGGTGGTCAGAATACGTGAGTGATCTTCAGGGCAACTGGGTGAATCCAAGGAATTCTAGGGCAATGTGAATGCCTCTCTATGGGTTTGGATTCTATCAAAATTGCGGATGCATGGACACAGAAGGAGCTCTACACAAACGTTTCACGTTTTGAAGTCACTGCTCCGAAAATCACAATCGATGGTTGCTCAGTGTCAATGTCCTGTGAAGGGGAGGGTTTGACTCTTGTAGTATTTGATAACGTCACGGAGACCTCGGTAAGGACACACAGACACACAGATGGACATCTTGAATTTCAGTTTGGTGCCTATTCGGCAGAAGGATTCTGTGATGCCTCCACCCAAATTTGGAAAATCAATGATGGATCCGGATTCAAATCATATAACAGGATGGATGGAGCATGTGTGGACTTCGGTACGTATTCTGCTCCTTTTTTGAGTGAGAATCCCAAGTTGTTCAGTTTCCCCACCATCTTGTCACTGCCCACACCGATATCCGGCATCCGAGGATATTCTAATTGAGAGAAGTGCCGATGATTGCATCTGGAGTATCAAGTGCGGCAATAAGGAAGAATCAGTCCGTCTTCTGAAACCTCACCTTTATGTATCTTGGGTAAGATTTGATCATCGTGATCGTACAAAAATGTTCAAACTAAACGGTGCCAATTGCAGGTCGATTCAGTGAGAGCAGTATGTAATCCCAATACAAACATTTGGAACATTACCACTTTTTTGCCAAAAGAGCCAATTCTTGATTTCCACTGTTCCGTATCACAAGGAACGAACGGTCCAATTTACTTGTAATAATTTATCTTTGCAATAAATTTGTCAAATCAGCATGCAATCAATCTCGTTTGAACATCACGAAGAACGGTTAATAAACAATCATCGATATTAATTTTTGGAGCTGTGAGTGGGAAACCGGACACATTTTTGAAAAAACAATAAGGTCCTACTGTAGGCTAGAGGTTGGAAGAGTCCAGAGCCATATAGGAATTTTCAAAGTATTGGGTCCCAGGATCTCTAACCATCTTCGACTGGAGTCAACTCACTGGAACCGAGATGAGCGAATCTAGGAAATCCGCCTTTCACTTTCCTCTTACAAGCACTTTGAAAGAAGACAGCATGCTCGATTTGAGAAAAAACTTATCACATGTGAACTGTTACTGTTCCTGGGATTCACGGTGTCTACGTCTCTTCACTCTTCTCTTCTGAGGATTCATTTTCCACCAGATGAGCTAGAACTTTGATCCTATCCCCGAACTGCTTGTCAAAACACAAAACTATCGTTACCGAAGTACATTGAATACCAATTTGAATGCCAACAAACGCTCATTAGAATTACAAATTCTGCTCCAATATAACCAGAGAAGCATCCACTTCCCCTCATTCATTTTCGCTTCATGATTCGTTTCATTCTACTTTTCATTCTTCCTACAGTAATCCAAGGATGCCTGGTTGTCAGAACACGTGGGTTATCTTCAGGACAACAGGATGAAATCTGAGGGATTTCAGCCAAATGTGAATGCTTCTCCAAGGCTCTGAATTCTTCCAACATTTGGAATACTGTAGGACACATTCCTTTCTACCACAATGTGACCCATTTCTCACTCACAGCTCCAAAAATCAATATCGATGGTTGCTCAATCTCCATGTCTTGTGAAGAGGAGGGACTGACTCTAGTCGTATTCGATACCCTCACGGCTATCTCGGTAAGAGCTGACAGACCCACAAATGGACATCTTGAATTTCAAGTCTTACAAAAGATTGGCTGGAGTATGTGTGAATTACGGTTCACCAAACTGTGAATGTCTCTCCTTGGCTCTGGACTCTTCCAACATTAGGGCGACAGTCGGAAGCCATAGTTTCTTGAAAAATGTGTCCGGTTTCCCAATCACTGCTCCAAAAATCAATATCGATGATTGCTCAGTGTCCATGTCTTGTGAAGGTGAAGGAATGACTCTAGTCGTTTTCGACAACAACACGGCGACAACGGTAAGGACAAACAGACACACAGATGGACATCTTGAGTTTCAGTTCGGTGCGTATTCAGCAGAAGGATTCTGTGATGCCTCCACTCAAACCTGGCAAGTCGATGATGGATCCGGATTCAAAAGTTTTAACAGATTGTATGGAGCATGTGTGGACTACGGTGGGTCGAAAGAAAGCAATCTGAAGAGCTCTGTACTAAGCCTATTTTCAGACGTTCCTGGACAATGTGAGTCTTTATAACTTATCAAGAGACTCGTTATCTACGTCCCTTCACTATTCTCTACTGAAGATTCATTTCCCCCCTTTCAGATGAACTAGAACTCCGATCCTAGCCCCAAACTGCTCGAAAAATGACCCAGTTTTCAGCCCTCTGCGACTGTCCAGCAATGGTGGTGAACACAGCAACTGCCAAAGCAAACATAGGTCATTATGATTTATACTTGGATTACTTATTCAAATACGAACTGGTTCATCCAAGTGGTTACAACTTCGATGGAAACTGCTGGAAGAGTGTAACCTGTCCACCAGGCACCGAGCAACACATTATTACGGATTCGAAGCAAGGTGCTTTGGCGGTGACGGAAACTCAATGCGTAAACGGGACGTGGGATGTGTACGCGCAGGATAACTTCAAGGCCCCATACATGATGATCACTTGTCGGACACGTGAGTTTTGTAATTAATGAAGACATCACGTGCCTAGCGAGTGGTGGTCCATCGACCTTTGAGGTAACGAGAAAACGAGACACTCCAATAGTCTGCGTCTCTCTCAATAGTTTAAATGACCGTATCTCGGCTCACGGATTAGCTAGAAGAATGAAGCCTTTTCCGTTCTCCTCAGATTAGTCTGGAAGCATCACTCATATTTTTTCAGAAACCCTACTGCCCACACCTCTTCCCCCATCAACACCATTGTGTCAGTGTCCCCATGAAATGGCCGTTGTCAAATTGTCGCCCAATCAGACTTACGATATCAAAAACTTCGATCTTCAGTCGAATATCAGTGATGATCATTGTGAATGGGAAATCAAGCCTCGCCACGCGTCACTGGTTATATATTTTCTGATATACGACACGCACTATCTGGTGAGTCTTTGGCGGTACGAGATTTTCGCATTGAAAAACGTTTTTTCTAGGCAAAAACTGTTAGCGCAGTATGCAATCCGGCAACAAATGGTTGGACAGTGACAGTTCCTAGCAGAACATTTGCTTATGAGCAGGCAACTTTCAATTACTCATGCGTCGATTGGTGATTGGCTGGTGAACAGTATTGGAATATTGACAGAATAAAATGTTGCATTTTCCTACTTTTATTACAATCAAGAAAACGCATTCTCCAGTCTTTTCCATGGCAGTTATTCAAGGATTTGAATCAATAGTCAAGTAACATTTACAGCAAGAACCAAGTAGCTCATCAAGGTGCACAGTTTTGACGATTGTTGGAAATTGGGATCAGTTAGAGACGGAGTGTCTCGTCGAATTCGTCCCTTTTGTTCAGTGTAACCTTCCGCGAGATTTGATAACAAGACTTGTCCAGGTCCTGTTTGATCCGTCATGATCACTGCTCACAAATCACCGGTGCAATTCACCGGTGAAACATCAAACCAAAATCAATATTGCCAACAAAGCGTCATTAGAATTACAAATTCACCTCCTATATAACCAGAGAAGCATCCACTTCCCCTCATTCATTTTCGCTTCATGATTCCTTTCATTCTACTTTTCATTCTTCCTACAGTAATCCAAGGATGCCTGGTTGTCAGAACACGTGGGTTACTTCAGGACAACTGGGTGAATCCAAGGAATTTCAGCAAAATGTGAATGTCTCTCCTTGGCTCTAGACTCTTCCAACATTCAGGCGACAGTGGCAAGCCATCCTTTCTACAAAAATGTGACCCATTTCCCACTCACAGCTCCAAAAATCAATATCGATGGTTGCTCAATCTCCATGTCTTGTGAAGGTGAAGGAGTGACTCTGGTCGTATTCGATATCAACACAGCGACCACGGTAAAGGCAAACAGGCCCACAGAAGAATATCTCCATTTTCAGTTCGGAGCCTACTCAGCTGATGGATTCTGTGATGCCTCCACTCAAACCTGGCAAGTCGATGATGGATCCGGATTCAAATCCTACAAAAGATTGTATGGAGTATGTGTGAATTACGGTTCACCAAACTGTGAATGTCTCTCCATGGCGCTGGACTCTTCCAACATTCAGGCGACAGTGGGAAGCCATCCTTTCTCAAAAAATGTGTCCAATTTTCTAATCACTGCTCCAAAAATCAATATCGATGATTGCTCAGTGTACATGTCTTGTGAAGGTGAAGGAATGACTCTAGTCGTTTTCGATACCAACACAGCGACCACGGTAAGAGCCGACAGACACACAGATGGACTCCTTGAATTTCAGTTCGGTGCCTATTCGGCTGATGGATTCTGTGATGCCTCCACTCAAACCTGGCAAATCGATGATGGATCCGGATTCAAGTCCTACAACAGATTGTATGGGGTGTGCGTGGACTACAGTAAGTAAAGTCATCTTAAGATAACTGGACTGTACTCATTTTCAGGTGTTCCTGGACAGCGTGAGTTTCTAAAAGTTATCAAGAGAGGCAGACAGTTAGCCTGTCTCGTTATCTACGTTTCATTCACTCTTCTCTTCTGAAGATTTATATCCCACCTTTCAGATGAACTAGAACTTCGATCCTAGCCCCAAACTGCTCGAAAATATATCCCATTTTCAGCCCTCTGCGAATGCCCCGCAATGGTGGTGAACACAGAAACTGCGAAAGCGAACATAGGCCATTATGATACCTACCTGGATTTCTTGTCCAAATACGAACTGATCCATCCAAGTGGTTACAACTCCGACGGCAACTGCTGGAAGAATTTCACCTGTCCACAAGGCACCGTGCAATACATTTTCACTGATTCGGAGCAAGATGCTTGGACGTTGAAGAGTATGAACTGCACAAAAAGAGGTTCATCGTTAGAGTGGAATGTGAATGCGGTTGCTGTTTTCTGGACTCCATACATGATGATTACATGTCGAACAGGTGAGTTTCATGAAGAAGCAAATGTTATGTTCGATGCACATCTGGGAGTCGAGATATAGCTCATCAAGCTTTTAGAGTTTTAAACATTACTAATCTTGTTTCAGAAACCCTACTGCCCACACCTCTTCCCCCATCCACTCCAATGTGTCAGTGTGCCCATGAATTCGCTGTTAACGTCCCGCCTGCTGTTGCTTACGAACCCAAAAATTACGAACTTCAGTCCAGAATCAGTGATGATCATTGTAAATGGGAAATCAAGCCTCGCAACGCCTCACTGATTATATTCTTAGAGATACTAGGCCAGGGCCATACTGTAAGTTCTTGGGGGTACGAGACTTTCGCGATGAAACACGTTTTTCTAGTTTGAGTCTGGAACAGCTGTTGACGCAGTATGCAATCCGGACACAAATCTTTGGACTGTGATATATTTTAACCAGACAATCGCTCAAAACGTGGAAACTTTCGCTTACTCATGCGGGGATTGGCTTCCAGGATGGTGAACAGTATTGGAATATTGACACAATAAAATTGTGCATTTTTGTAATCGTATCACTGTATCACTCCAAACAGTAAAACACAAGCACTGCAGATGGCTATCCTTCATGAGTTGGGGTACTTGTTCAGTTTAAAAGGAACCTTAGAAGCTGATCTGAGAGCCGCGGTTGGACACTTTGAAGCTTTCAGGTGGGGAAAGACGCAGACAACGAGACAGTCTCTCAACTTTCAGATTCTTTGTCCTGGACAGGTTCAAATGTCAGGCGATTCGATCTCGGCTCTCAGATAGAAGCAGATCTGAGAGCCGAGATTGGGCACTTTTAATCTTTTAGGCTGGAATCCATGAGAAGCTGACTCATCGAGGTCAAAGTAGAAAGATAGAATGCGCTCAACTCTGTTAGAGTTCTAGAACCAATACGGATCACCCCATGAGAGATACCGAAGGTTACTTGTTACGGTTGTTCGAATTGTGATGCCCTCTAATCCGCCACGACCACAGTTCACAAATAACTTGTGTATTGTAAGAATTAAAAAAGTGTCACCTGGGATTTGACCATCGCTTGCCCGCGAAATCTCCCTCCGACGCCCCGCCCCTCTCCAACCCGCCGCGTGAGAGATTTGCAAGTTTGCCGCACGGCTGCCGGAAATCGGTATTTTTTATCAGAAAGGTATGAAAAAACGAATTTTTTGCACAATTTCTTTGCGTTTTCAGTGATAAAATGACAAAAGTGGACAAAATCTGAAGTGGAAAAGAATTTTCAGAGACATACAGATAGAAAATCGTTCAATACACATAGAAAAACGGAAGAACAAATCAGTGTCATGACGAAGGAGAGAAGTTTCGCTGTTCAGGACGAATCTTTTCAGCTACGACATGATTTAGGTGACCAATACCGTCTTCCCAACATTCGAATCGAATAGAAGCCGAATCCAGTTAATATTTCTCTGATTTACTTTGAAATTAACAGTTGATCACGAGATTTAAGTCTGAAAATTACGGGTCTTCCATTCGTTGTTCACATTTATCATTTTATCACTGAAAACGCAAAGAAATTGTGCAAAAAATTCGTTTTTTCATACCTTTCTGATAAAAAATACCGATTTCCGGCAGCCGTGCGGCAAACTTGCAAATCTCTCACGCGGCGGGTTGCAGAGGGGCGGGGCGTCGGAGGGAGATTTCGCGGGCAAGCGATGGTCAAATCTCAGGTGACACTTTTTTAATTCTTACAATAGGTCGAAACACCATACAAAACTAATTAAAAAAAACATTGCATACCAATCGGAAATATCAATATTGCCAACAAAGCCTCATTAGAATTACAAATTCGCCTCCAATATAACCCGAGAAGCATCCACTCGCCCTCATTCATTTTCGCTTCATGATTCGTTTCATTCTCCTGTTCGTTCTTCCTACAGTAATCCAAGGATGCCTGGTGGTCAGAACACGTGGGTTAACCTCAGGACAACAGGGGACAATCTGAAGAGTTCCAGCGGGATGTGAATGTCTTTCCTTGGCGCTGGACTCTTCCAACATCCAGGCGACAGTGGGAACTCATGATTTCTTGAAAAATGTGTCCGGTTTCCCAATCACTGCTCCAAAAATCAATGTCGATGATTGCTCAGTGTCCATGTCTTGTGAAAGACAAGGTCTGACTCTGGTCGTTTTCGATACCAACTCGGCTACCTCGGTAATAGCCAACAGATACACAGATGGACATCTTGAATTTCAGTTCGGTGCGTATTCAGCAGAAGGATTCTGTGATGCGTCCACTCAAACCTGGCAAGTCGATGATGGGACCGGATTCAAATCCTTCAACAGATTATATGGAGCATGTGTGGACTACGGTGGGTAGAAAGAAAGCAATCTGAAGATCTCTGTACTAAGCCTATTTTCAGATGTTCCTGGACAACGTGAGTGCCTTAACATTATCAAGGAATGCAGGCAGCTTGACTTCTTCTAGGCATTGAAAATTCATAGTACTGCATCAAGATGAGCTAGAATCTGGAATTTTGAACCAACTCTCTTTGTCAACATTACTTTTTCAGCCCTCTGCGACTGTCCCGCAATGGTGGTGAACACAGAAACTGCCAAAGCAAACATAGGTCATTATGATATCTATCTGAATTACTTGTCCAAATACGAACTGATCCATCCAAGTGGTTACAACTCCGACGGCAACTGCTGGAAGAATTTCACCTGTCCACCAGGCACAGAGCGACACATTATTACTGATTCCAAGCAAGGTGCTTTGGGGGTGACGAATATGAATTGCACAAAAAGAGACTGGTCGTTCGAGTGGCGTATGGACGCGGATGTTTCTTTCTGGGCTCCATACGTGATGATTACCTGTCGGACACGTAAGTTTAACGGAGTATCAAAGACCTCTTGTATAGCACATTTGGAACTCGAGATATGGCTCATCGAGCTTTTAGAGTTTTATCACTAATCTTGTTTCAGAAACCCTTCTGCCCACACCCCTTCCCCCATCCACTCCAATGTGTCAGTGTGCCCATAAAATGACAGTTAAATTTGACGACACCTACGATATCAAAAATTTCGAACTTCAGTCGAATATCAGTGATGATCATTGTAAATGGGAACTTACGCATCGCAACGCGTCACTGGTTATATTTTTATTGTTACCAAAAATAAACTGGGTGGTAAGTTTCTGCCGGTCGGGATTTTTGCGATAAAACACTTTTTTAAAGATTCCTGGGCAGGAGGTTGTTTACGCAGTATGCAATCCGGACACTAGTCTTTGGACGGTGACAGCTTATAACAAAACAGCCACTCAAGACCTCCAAACTTTCGAATACTCCTGTGGCGATTGGCTCTTAGGCTGGTGAACAGTATTGGAATATTGACAGAATAAAATGTTGCCGCCGAGTTTAGACACTTTGAAGCTTTTAGGTGGGGAAAGACGCAGACAAATGAGAGATACCAAAGGTTACATGCTTACATCTAGACTTGTTCCGACTGTTCGAAGATTTATAGCGATCTCCTTCAATCCGTCACGACCACAGTTCACAAATCACCTGTGTAGGTCAAAACACCATACCAAACTCATCAAAAAACATTGAATTCCAATCGGAAATATCAATAGTGCCAACAAAAACTCATTAGAATTACAAATTAACCTCCTATATAACCAGGGAAGCATCCACTTTCCCTCATTCATTTTCGCTTCATGATTTGTTTCATTCTACTTTTTCTTCTTCCTACAGTAATCCAAGGATGCCTGGTGGTCAGAACACGTGGGTTATCTTTAGGACAACTGGGTGAATCCAAGGAATTTCAGCAAAATGTGAATGTCTCTCGATGGCGTTGGATTCCGCCAACATTCGGGCGAGAGTGGGAAGCCATATTTTCTTCAAAAATGTGTCCAGTTATCCCATCACTGCTCCAAAAATCAATATCGATGATTGCTCAGTGTCCATGTCCTGTGAAGAGGAGGGTCTGACTCTAGTCGTTTTCGATACCAACACGGCAACAATGGTAAGGACATACAGACACACAGATGAACATCTCCTTTTCAGTTCGGTGCGTATTCAGCAGAAGGATTCTGTGATGCCTCTTCTCAAACCTGGCAAGTTGACGATGGATCCGGATTCAAATCCTTCAACAGATTATATGGAGCATGTGTGACCTACGGCCCACCGAAATGTGAATGCCTTTCCAAGGCTCTAAGTGTTGACAACATCGAGGCCGAAATAGGAAATCATCCGTTCTACAAAAATGTGTCCGGATATGAATACAGACCTCCGAAAATTAAAATCAACGATTGCGCAATCTCCATGTATTGTGAGGGGAAGGGTCTGACTCTCGTGGTTTTCGATACCAACACAGTGAACTCGGTAACGGCAGACAGACACACAGATGAACATCTCCATTTCCAGTTCGGTGCCTATTCAGCAGAAGGATTCTGTGATGCCTCCACTCAATCTTGGCAAGTCGATGATGGATCTGGGTTCAAATCCTATAACAGATTGTATGGAGCATGTGTGGACTACAGTAAGTCAAAAGGAGAAGCCCACTGTACTTTACTTATTTTCAGCTATCCCTTCACCGCGTGAGTTAGAGCATTTAGAGAGACGTAGACACTTCAAAGTTGTTGGTGTCTCTCAGCTGTCATCTTCAGTTTTTGGAACCGGCTCGAAAAATGATCGATTTCAGCCCTCTGCCCCTGTCCCGCGATGCTAATCAACACCGAAAATGCCAAAGCGAACATTGGTCATTATTATGAATATCTGTCGTATTTGCATCTTTACGACCTGGTCTACCCAAGCTACACTCTAGACGGTAACTGTTGGAGTAACCTCACTTGCCCAGTTCGCACGGATCAAATTATATTCTCTGATTCGACGGAAGGTTGGTATATTACATATGATGTGAAGTGCGTGAGGAATGGGTCGACGTTTCAATGGAACCTCTACAATCCACCCACGGATTATTTCACGAGCTCCTACCTCATGATGGCTTGTGTCACTCGTAAGTTTCATAGTGGGCGGGGCAAAATATTCCAGAAGTTTCCAGGCACGCGATTGCCCACATCCGGTCCCCCACCCACACCAATGTGCCAGTGTTCCCATAGCATTCTCGCTAGCAGTCCGAGCCCAACGTTCATCGCAAGAAATTTCGAAATTCAGTCCGATATCAGTGATGATCATTGTAAATGGGAAATCACTTGTCGCAACGAGACCCTACTCACATATTTATACACATCTGGCGTGGGGTATACTGTGAGTTTTGAACATTGGAAGATTTTAGACGAGAAATGTCAAAAATTTCAGGAAAAATCGCTAAATGCAGAATGCAATCCGGACACCAATCGCTGGAACATTGCAACCGATACTATGACGTTTCCCAATATTCAAAAATTTGACTTTTTATGTGCGGAATCAATCGGAGGAAAGTGAAGACTCCTTCCCTTTAATGATACAGCTAATAACTGAAAATGAAGGCCTAGAGTTGCTCAGGACAGCCACCAATTTTTGAAGATACCCGAAATCTGGGAACCATTTTTTCAACTCCTCAAATTTCATGGTTTTTGTCCTAGAAATCAACAAACTATCTGGGGTAAATAGTCTTTATTAGTGTAAATCCAAGAACAAGAAACAATACAAAACAGTTTGTAAATTCGAAATCCAGAATATGATAAGTCAGAATCAGGCAGGAGTTTCCTGGTTTCCAATGAGGACCTCTCCGACTTCTCTCTGAACACTGGCTTCTTTCAGCTTATCATAGAGCTCTAGCAATCTAGCGCCGAGTTTTTGCAGCGTCGATCGACTGTTTTCTTCATTAGCGATCTCGGCACGGATCACATCAATATCTTCCATCTCGGAAATGCACTTCTCCTGAAATAAAACGTTTCAAAAGTTGAAAATTCATCAACGCTCACCGTCAACTTCTCCAGTTTGTACTTCTTCGAGAGCTGATACTTCTTCCCGGGAGTCATCTTGGAGTCTCGGAGAAGAAATTTCTCACATTCTTTCAACGCGAACGGAGAGATGTAGAAGTCCGCAAGGTGCAGGAGTCCTTCTACATTCGAATCTGAAAGAAGTTACACTACAAGTTTAGAAGCAACCATATGAATTACCCTCGATAGTTGCCTCTCCATGAACTGTCTCGAGAAAGTTTTGGAAGTCTCTGGCATCGACACCCGTCAGTTCGATTTGATCCTTTCCGGCTTCCTCAAAGCTTGAGAAGAACATCGAGTTGAAAACCGAGCTGCGGGAGGCCAAGAACTTCTTGAGCACATAGAAGTCTTCTCCGTCGACGGTCAGGATCACATCCGAGAATTGTCGATGGCTCTCATCGAATGTTCTTGGTTCGAGGACTCCCTTCATTCCGAGGATGGAGACTTTCACTTCAACGGTGACCTCATCATTGACAGCCGACAGAAGCTCTTTTTGCGTCATGAAGCTTGTAATACCGTAGTCGTCATCTGTGTTAGTGAATGTATGGACGCATAAAGTATTGTGCCACTCTTTAGGTTCTCCGGAACGAAGTAAAGTAAACTCCGTATCGACCATCCATGGATTCTGCAGCTTTGTGTGCGAGCAATGCAGGAAGCATCCGATCACGCCTTCTTCGTATTCTTCCAGACTAACATACCTAAAATAATATCAAGCTCAATTTCAATGAAATTCTGTAACTGCTTACCAATTCAATCCATAAAAGTTTTCCTCTTCAGAAAAAACATCAGTTCCATCTAGCACCTTCGACACGTCTTTCAATGTGTGCTTCATTGAGAACGTCCTATTTTTCATTGGGAACTTTTCGATCTAAAAAACAGGGATCAAAGCCTAACCTAGATCTTAGCACTCACATATGACTCTTTCTTGGGCTTGGTTGCCTGTTGGTGCAGCTCTTTGATCATCTCCGCCATTTTCGTTTGCTTCTTGTTCATCTCTCCTTGTTTCTTTATTATCTCTTCCTGCTTCTTGTTCAAATTGTTCAGAATCTCTCTAATTTCCGTATCTGAGTCTAGTGGCGAAGTAGCTGGCCGCTTTTTGGCGGGTGACATGACTGCAACCTTGATTTATCGAAAAAGGGTACTCTGGAAACCTATCGAACGTTTCGATTCGATTCGAAACCAGAAAGAAAAGAAGGATAACAAACAAGGAAGCAATTGAAACTAGCAGGTGGGAGAAAAGAAAAAGCAAAGGCGCCCTGATGGACAGTTTGATATTCAAATTTAGGGGACACGCGACGCGAAACGCAACGCATTGAACTCATAAAAAACGGAGAAGGTCAGTGGAGGCTCAGTCGATTGTATTGAAGAGAGAGAAACAGACAGTACACTCTCTGCCTCTCGTATAGTCTCTATTTTGCCGAGGAGGGGTCCTAACCGAGAGAAGGGGTCATAAAAGCCGGCTGTCAACAAAAGGTACTAGAAACGAACGAGACGGTGTTGGCTGGTGCACCTCTGAGACTTCGAAGTAAGGAACTCATGAGACGAGGGAGATCAGTCGATGTCTTTTGGCGGATGATCGAAGATATTGTCCACTCATGGAATTTAGAGAAACCTCGGACCATTCTGATTTGAGACCATCAACCGTGAAGAGTTCACCAGGCTTTGCTCGTAGGCACAGGAGCATTTAAGAGAGCATTGAGAGAGGAGGCCGAGAAACGGAAGAGAAAACATAGCGAGAAAGTATTAATGAAACACTTCATCACATCTTGTAAATATTTAGGGTCAATGAAAAGAAACAGTCAATGATAACACCAAGAAAAAAGAGCATTGAATCAGAGAAGAGCTCCGTCTCTCTGAATACTGGCTTCTTTCAGCTTATCATAGAGCTCTAGGGCCCGAGCGCCAAGTTTTTGCAGCGTCGATCGACTGTTTTCTTCATTAGCGATCTCGGCACGGATCACATCAATATCTTCCATCTCGGAAATGCACTTCTCCTGAAAAAGAGACTTCCAAAGGTGGGAGATTCATCAACACTCACCATCAACTTCTCCAGTTTGTACTGCTTCGAGAGCTGATACTTCTTCTCGGGTGTCATCTTGGAGTCTCGGAGAAGAAACTTCTCGCATTCCTTCAACGCGAACGGGGAGATGTAGAAGTCCCCGAGATGCAGGAGTCCTTCGACGTTTGAGTCTGAAAGAAGAGAATCTCCAAGGTTAGAAGAAACCAGATGAATTACCCTCGATAGTAGCCTCTCCATGAACTGTCTCGAGAAAGTTCTGGAAGTCTGCGGCATCGACTCCCGTCAGATCGATTTGATCCTTTCCGGCTTCCTCGAAGTTTGAGAAGAACATCGAGTTGAAAACCGAGCTGCGGGAGGCCAAGAACTTCTTGAGCACATAGAAGTCTTCTCCGTCGACGGTCAGAATCACATCTGAGAATTGCCGATGGCTCTCATCGAACTTTCTTGGCTTGACGACTCCCTTCATTTTGAGGATGGAGACTTCCAATTCAACGGTGATGTCATCGGTTGGAATTTGATATTGTTTCACGATGTTTGGATGCCCAAATCCCCGCTGCGAATTTTCATTAGTGAAAGTCCAGTCGCAGACATACTGTCCCTTCCTGGAAGCGATCTGAATGACAAACGCATAGTTTGTCTCCACCATCCATTCATTGAGTAGCGCAGCGTTTGAGCATCTCAAAAAGCATCCGTAACTATTTTCGTTACTTTTTTGCAGCGAAACTTGCCTACAAGAAAAACGTCTCGATTTCAATACCATTCTGTAACTTCTTACCAATCCAGACCATAAAATGAGTGCGTGTCAGAATACATACAGCGAGTACCCACGATCTTTGACACGTTCTTGAATGTGTGCTTCATTGAGAACGTCCTCTTTTTCATCGGGAGCATTTTGATCTGAAAAACAACGTCTCCAAAGCCACACAAGATCTTAGCACTCACCAATGAACTTTTCTTGGGTGCTGCCACTGGTTTGCGCATTTCAGTGATCATCTTTGCCATCTCTCCTTGCTTCGTCATCATCTCCTCCTGCTTCTTGTTCAAGCTGTTCAGAATCTCTTTAATTTCCGTATCTGAGACTGGTGGCGTGGTAGCTGGTCGCTTTTTGGCGGGTGCCATGGCTGTAACTTGTGTGTAAGGATACTCTGGAAATGTAGGGAAACAACTAAAAAAGGGAGAAGGATAATAAGCAAGGAAGCGATAGTAGCAGGTGCGAGAAAGAGAAGGAGAAGCAAAGGCGTCCTGATGGAAAGTTTGATATTCAAATTTAGGGGAGACGCGACGCGAAACGCAACGCAATGAAAGAATCAAAAACGGAGAAGGTAGGTTGAGGCTCAGTCCATTCTATTGAAGAGAGACACAGACAGTACACTCTCTGCTTCTCGTATAGTCTCTCGGCTTTTGCCGTTCACTCATCTTGCAGAGAAGGGGTCCTAACCGAGAGAAGGGGTCATAAAAGCAGCTGTAAAACACACGATTCTTCGCAGAGGCGAGTGGTGTGGTTATGATGGCTATAAACTATTAAATATGAGAAGCTCACCAGACTATGCTCATTGTCATAGATATACAGTGCTGGCCATGATTTTTTATACCTTTCGGTGATCTTCAGTGCATAATGATCAACTTTGAGCAGTTGAAAAAGTATGTTCCAATCACTGGATTTCTCTGAAACTTGGCAAATGTATCAAGCAACTCTAGATTTTCATTTTTGCAGTTGACAACTTTTTACGAAAATTGAAAATGAATGCCAAAAAGACTCGACGTCCTAAATTGTCAAAATTTGCACTGAAATGGGCTCCAGATCTCAGTCGCCTCACTGTATAACGAAAGAGGAGACCAAAAAGATGATGGTGAACGTTCGAAAGAAGACGGGGTAAAAATCATATCATAAGGTTTATTAGAAATCCCAAAAAACTTCATTGATAGGCTCAGAGATCAGCTGCAACTTGCTCAGGTTCTCCAGGAACACGGGTCTTCAACTTCTGATACAAGGCCATCAATCGCGAGCCGAATTTTTGCAAAGTCGAAGAATGTTCTTCCTCGGCTTCCCTCTCAACACTGTTAACGTCGATAGCATCAGTTTTGGAGTCGCACTTTTTCTGAAAACAACTTGTTCATTATGGGTGGAGTCGAAGCCTCTTACCTGCAGCTGTTGATTCAGAACCACCAATCGGGCACCGAGCTTCCGAAGGGATACTCCGCAGGTATCCTTGTCGTTCATCTCTGCGCCAATAAACGCGACATCCTCCATTCGCGAGATACACTTCTCCTGGAACCAGATGGTCTTTATTGAGTAGGGAGTTTATCAACACTCACCATCAGTTCCTCCAAATTGTATCGCTTTGAAAGCTGATACTTCTTCTCGGGAGTCATCTTGGAGTCTCGGAGAAGAAACTTCTCGCATTCTTTCAACGCAAACGGAGAGATGTAGAAGTCCGCAAGGTGCAGGAGTCCTTCTACATTCGAGTCTGGAAGAAGTTACACTACAAGTTTAGAAGCAACCAGATGAATTACCCTCGATAGTAGCCTCTCCGTGAATGGTCTCGAGAAAGTTCTGGAAGTCTGCGGCATCGACACCCGTCAGTTCGATTTGATCCTTTTCGGCTTCCTCGAAGTGCGAGAAGAACATCGCGTTGAAAAACGAGCTGCGAGAGGCCAGGAACTTCTTGAGCCCATAGAAGTTTTCTCCATCGACGGTCAGGATCACGTCCGAGAATTGTCGATGGCGCTCATCGAACCTCCTTGGACTCAAGACTCCCTTCATTTTTAAGATGGTCACTTCCCCTTCAATAGTGACCTCATCATTGACAGCGGACAGAATCTCTTCTCGCGTCATGAAATTTATGAGACCGTATTCGATTCCTGGGTTAGTGAATGTATGGTAGCATAAATGTTCATGCTCTGCAGTTTTTCCGGAGCGGGAAAGCGTAAACTCCGTTTCGACCATCCATGGATTCTGTCGCTCTGCGTTGTAGCAATTAAGGAAGCAATCGATCTCGCCTTCTTCCGTCGCATAAAGACAAACATACCTATGTATAATAATATCCATCTCAATTTCAATGCCACTCTATAGTTACCAATTTAATCCATAAAAGTTTTGCTCTCCAGAAAAAGCATCAGTTCCATCTAGCACCTTTGACACGTTCTTGAATGTGTGCTTCATTGAGAACGTCCTCTCTTTCATCGGAAACTTTTCTATCTAAGAAACAACCTTCAAAGTTAAACTAGAATCTAGCACTCACATATGACTCTTTCTTCGGCTCTGTTGCCTGTTGGTGCAGCTCTCTGATCATCTCCGCCATCTCCGTTTGCTTCTTGTTCATCTCATTCATCTCGTTCCGCATCTCTCGCATTTGATCGTCAGCGACTGGTGGTGAAGAAGCCGAGCGCTTTTTGGCGGGTGCCATGGCTGTAATTTGTGTGTTTGGAAGCAATTGAAAGTGGAGTAGCAGGTGCGAAAAAGGGATGGAGAAGCAAAGGCGCCCTGATGGACAGTTTGATATTCAAATTTGAGGGACACGCGACGCGAAACGCAACACATTGAAAGCTTCAAAAAACGAGAAGGTCAGTCTAGGCTCAGTCGATTGTATTGAAGAGAGACACAGACAGTACACTCTCTGCTTCTCGTATAGTCTCTCAGGAGGGGCCCTAACCGAGGGAAGGGGTCATAAAAGCAGCTATTTCTCTTTGCAACCTGGTAATAACAAACTATTCAGAATGCTGAGAGAGTACCAGAGAAAACTGTCTGTGTCTCTCTTCAGCTGCCAATACTGAACCTAGACTGACCTTCTCCGTCTTTGAAGCTTCTCACCCGCTGCGTGTCACCACCTCCCCCCCCCCCCCCCCCCCCCCCCCCCAAAAAATTTGAATATCAAACTGTCCATCAGAGCGCCTTTGCTTCTTTCTCCATTTCTCTTACTTGCTACTCCACTTTCAATCGCTTCCTTGTTTGTTAGCCTTCTTTTCTTTTTGCTTTCACTACTGTTCCAAAGTATCCTCACACACAAGTTTCAGCCATGGCACCCGCCAAAAAGCGCTCCGCTTCTTCACCACCAGTCACCGACGATCAAATGCGAGACATGCGAAACGAGATGAATGAGATGAACAATAAGCAAACGGAGTTGGCGGAGATGATCAAAGAGCTGCACCAACAGGCAACAGAGCCGAAGAAAGAGTCATATGTGAGTGCTAATTCTGGTTTCAATTTCGAGACTGTTTTTCAGATCGATAAGTTTCCGATCAAATGGAAGGAGTTCTCAATGAAGCACACATTGAATAACGTGTCGAAGATCTTAGGTGAAGCTGATGATGTCAGTTCGGAAGAGCGAAACTTCCATGGCATGAATTGGTGAAGAGTTACAGAATGGCATTGAAATCGAGACGGCATTTTATTCTAGGCATTTTGGGCTGTATGAAAAGAAAGAAGGCGTGATCGGATGCTTCCTTCATTGCTCGAACGCAAAGCTACAGAATCCATGGATGGTCGAAACTGAGTTCACTTTTCTTCGTTCCGGAAAACCTACAGAGTGGCACGAAAATTTATGCAATCATACATTCACTAACACAGATAACGGATACGGTATTATGAACTTCATGACGCGAGAAGAGCTTCTGTCGGCTGTCAACGATGAGGTCACTATTGAAGTGGAAGTAACCATTTTCAAAATGAAGGGAGTCCTGAGTCCAAAGAAGTTCGATGAGCGCCATCGACAGTTCTCGGATGTAGTCTTGACCGTCGACGACGAAGACTTCTATGTGTTGAGAAAGTTCTTGGCGTCTCGCAGCTCGTTTTTCAACGCGATGTTCTTCTCGCACTTCGAGGAAGCTAACCATGAAGAAATCGAACTAACGGGAGTCGATGCCAGAGACTTCCAGAACTTTCTCGAGACAATTCATGGAGAGGCAACTATCACGGGTAATCCAACTGGTTGCTTCTAAATTTGTAGTGTATCTTCTTTCAGACTCGAGCGTGGAGGGAATCCTGCACCTTGCGGACTTCTACATCTCCCCGTTCGCGTTGAAAGAGTGTGAGAAGTTTTTTCTCCGAGACTCCAAGATGACTCCTGAGAAGAAGTATCAGCTCTCGAAGAAGTATAGACTGGAGGAACTGATGGTGAGTCTTGATGAGTGTCCGACAAAATGAACAAACTGGTTCCAGGAGAAGTGCATCTCGGAAATGGAGGATGTCGCGTTTATTGGTACCCAGATGGAAGACAAGGATACCTGTGGAGTAACCATTCGGAAGCTCGGTGCCCGATTGGTGGTTCTGAATCAACAGCTGCAGGTAAGAGGTTTCGACTCCACCCATAATGAACCAGATGATTCCAGGAAAAGTGCCCCTCCAAAACAGATGCTATCGATGGTGCCAGTGTTGAGAGGGAAGCTGAGGATGAACGTCCTTCGGCTCTGCAACAATTCGGTTCGCGAATGATGGCCTTGTATCAGAAGTTGAAGTCTCGTGTCCCTGGAGAAGCTGAGCAAGTTGCAGCTGATCTCTAAGCCTATCAATGAAGTGTTTTGGGATTTCTAATTGGAAAATAAATCATTAAAATAATTTCTATGCCCTTCTTCTTTTTTCGAAAGTTCACCATCATCTTCTTCGTCATCTTTTATGATAAAGTGAGGCGACTGCGAACTGGTCCATTTCAGTGCAAATTTTGGCAATTTAGGACGTCGAGTCTTTTTGGCATTCATTTTCATTTTTCGTAAAAACTTGTCAACTACAAAAGTGAAGATCTAAAGTTGCTTGATACATTTGCCAACTTTCAGAGAAATCGAGTGATTGAAACATACTTTTTTGACTGCTCAAAGTTTGCCATTTTGCACTGAAAATCACCAAAAGGGATAAAGAATTATTTATGGTCAGCACTGTACATCTCTATGACAATGAGCAGAGTCTGGTGAGCTTCTCATATTTCATAGTTTATGGCCATCATAACCACATCACTCTAGTCTCCGTGTAGAATCGTGTGTTTCTTATAGTGGATCAATGGGTTTATATATACTACGTTGTTTCAGATAATGGCTCCACGTCACGAGCTGCTCCAGGACCACCAGAATCAACCCTCCCGCCCAGTGGGTCAGTCGAATCTGAGACTCTGCCCATCATCCCAACTGAATTCACTTATTTCAGCTCAATCTGAGGAAAATGGCATTCAAAGGCTATCAGCTCGAGCTCCACTTCGCTACATCGAAGAAGATGTGATCGAGCTCTCAGATGATGAGTGAACTTCCTTTTTCCTTGCCTTCTTTCCGTTTTGCCCCACCGCGTTTCAAACCACGGCCCTCACTATAATGGACTCTCCTCTCTTTCTATTCTACCCTTTTCCCCCCATGACTCCGCCCACCCCACACAAAACATAGTGAACGGCGGAACCCGCGAGGTGTCCGCTGCGTGTCTGACTGACCTCCCTCGCTTGAGTCTGTCTCATTGGTTGAATGCATACACACATTCTGCGGAAGGACTCATCAACCTTTGGGCATCATCTGTTTCGGAGCCCCCTAGTCCCCGCAAACTAATTTTTGAAGGCTCTTCTCTTTGAGGGGAGCCAAGAATCGTATGAAACGGATTCAAGAAACGTTGACGTCTGAAACCGAAGCATTGAAAGGGACTACTACTACTATCCGTTCAGGGTGTGTTGTTCGTTAAGAGTCTCAAGAGGAAGATTTTGAAAGTTTTCATTAGAGGCACACGAGAGGATAATGAGTAGCAAGAGAGTGGTGAGTGCTCCTCTTGGAGAAGGTTTCCCGGTTTCCATGGAGAAGTAAGAAGATTTTGAGCCAAAAACGAGCTCTCTAGCTCTTCTAGCAGCCGAGATGTGATCGTCAGAAGTTTGATGGGCTGGAGACGCAGACAACGAAACACTCTCATTGTCTGTCTATTCAGATTTCAAACGACTATAACTTCGTTTACAGGCAAGCTAGAAACTTGATTTTTAGACTAAAATACAGCGAATTTTCTGTACTATAAATTAGTCTAAAAACCTGTTTTCTAGCTCAACTTTAAGCCAAGTTATGACCTTTCAAAATTCAAGGGTTGAAGACGCAGGCGACGAGACAACTTTGATGGATCATATCTCGGTTTGGAAATGAGCTGTAGACTTGATTTTCAGTCAAATCAACTCTCTAACTCATCTCGGAGTCGAGCTACGACTCTTTGAAGCTTGAAGGGATGAGAGACGCAGACAGTCAGAGTGTCTCGTTGTCTGCGTCTCCAGCCCTTGAACTTTGAAACGTCATAACTTGGCTTAGAGTTGAGCTAGAGAACTGGTTTAAAGCCTGACTTGTAGTACAAAAAATTTGCTGTACTTCGGTCTAGAAATCAAGCTTCTAGCTCGCCTGTGAACGAAGATACGGTCGTTTGAAGTTTGAAGAAACGCAGACAGCCAGAGCGTCTCGTTGTCTGCGTCTCTAACCCACGAAACTTCAACTGCCTATAACTCGGCTCCCAGATGAGCTCGAGAGCTGAATCTTGGACAGAATTGTTTACATTCAGATTCTTAAACTCCAGATTCCAGAAACTCCGCCCCCTTTTCACGACTTGTTTCCTCTAAAAGATTGTAACGTGGCTTGAGATCTCAAACGGGCTCAAGAGTTGGATTTTTTTCTAGGTTCAAAGTTTGTAAGAATCCAAGACCCCCTTGAAAACCACAAAAAAAAATGGAAAATAAAACCTGAGACACTTGTTGTTCCCCCTGTTTTTCCAGTTTTTTATGATCTCTGACGTCTCTATCGAAAGAGTCCGAAAACACCCCCTTCAAGTGTTTATAAGAATGCTCCAATCGAGATTCTTCTGGAAAATGTTCTTCTCCTACGCGCTCATCTCCACACTATTCCTCTCGTTTCCCACGATTCATTTGGCACTAGACGGCCCGCTGGGAATTCAGGATACGGTAGATATTACTGGATTCTCAAAGTGTGGCATGACATCGAAATGGTTTCGCACTCAGTTCGCGCCGTTTTTGGAGCATTTTTCGACGGCTTTTCCACGTGGATTCGACATTCAATACCACCCGTTATCAGTTGGCTCCGTACTAAAAAATGGGTCAAGAATGTAAGTGCGCTCTCTTTGAATTCTCCATAGAGCGCGATTACTGAGCTGACAAAACATTTTTCAGCGCCACATGTGAGAATGGATGGCTCGAGTGTGAGCTCAACAAGCTGCAGTGTTGCTCGAAAAAATACATTAAGGATTTCAAATCTCCCGCCCACAAAATCCTAAGCGTCATCGCCTGTATTCAAGGACAGAGTGCAGTGGAGCGAGCCTTGCCCTGTTTGCCGACGGATTATAAAGATTTGTGGGTTTTGCAGTAGAGTGCACTTGAAATGTTCGAAAATTCGAATATTGAAAATTTTCAGAATCGAAAATTGCGCCAAAAGTGAGGAGGGAGAGAAGTTGCTGATCGACGAGCCGTTTCCGCATAACGATTCAATTTTGAGTTTTTTTTCAGGTTTCCAAAAATACTTGTTGATTTTAGGCTCTTCCTTGGATCAAAATCAATGGAGTTCGGAGTTGGGAAGCGACGAAGAACTTTCAAGGAGTGATGTGCACTCTGAAATCGATGCGAAATTCTACGCAATGTGCGAAAAAAGCTGGATAATGTTAATAAATGATTGAGATTTCTTCAAACCTCTGAAAATACATTGTAAAATTCTTCAGTTTTCAAACGTCCGCCAAAAACGAGTTTTGCGCTATGCATCTTTACTGACGCGTTTCTCGATTTCAGCCAACGAAAACGGCGCCAAACACTGATTTTTCATATTTTCATCTCATTTTTTAGTTATTTTTCCCTTTTTTTTCCCGTTTTTCTAATTTAAATCAACAAAAATCTAATTTCTCATCAACTTTTCATAGCTCTCCGCTAAAAATTGTGAAAAAAAACTTGCAAAAAAGCCATTTTTCGAGCCAAACTCAATTTTCTCGATTTTCAGGTATTTAAACCCGAAATCTGTCGCCACTCTTTATTGCAAAAATGGCGTCCGACGATAAAAATCCTTCTGGTGGAAGTGAGGAGAAGGAGGAGCACGCACGTCTTCAGCAGTACAAGAATGTCGCCAAGAATGAGGTAGAGATGGGAATCGGCTCAAAATCGAGGAAAAGGCTTGAAATTTCCGAAAAATCCAGCGAAAATCGGAGAAATCGGATGAAAATTCTAAGAAGTTGACTAAAAATCGTCAAAATTTTTTTTTCGACATATTGATTTTAGACTCAAAATCAACCGATTTCCATGAGTTTAGACTCAAAAAATAGCATTTTTCAAGCCTGATTTTCTAGGACCACCGCCGTCGCCGTACCGAATGTACTGTGGAGATCCGCAAGCAAAAAGGCTCCGATCTGATGATGAAGCGTCGCAACATCCAAAACGACAACGCCGACGAGGATGCGGACTCCCACGAGCCCCCGAACACCTCCACTCATCTCTCCAACGACGAGATCAAGGCGATTCTCTCCGTGAACCCATCCGTAGAAGACATGTCGCGCTGCTTCGAGACTCTCCGCAAGACCTTATCAAAGACCAAAAATCCGCCCATCGACCAAGTGATCCAGTCGGGTCTTTTGCACGCTTTAATCGCGGCTCTCAGTCTTCCAGTGAGCCACTAGACTCTTTCGAATTCAAATTTCCCTCCTTCAGAACACCCGCATCCAATACGAGGCCGCGTGGGCGCTCACCAACGTCGTGTCGGGCACCAGCGCGCAGACGATCGCCGCCGTGGAAGCCGGCGCCACGGAGCCCCTCGTCAAGCTCATCGTCCACTCGGATGGCATGATCGCCGAGCAGGCGCTCTGGGCGGTCGCCAACATGGCCGGCGACTCGCCACAACTTCGCGACTATATCGTTAGGTGTCACGGCATGGAGGCGTTGATGCATGTGGTGGAGCGTGTGGGCTCGCTGCAGATTACGCACGCGAGGACCGTGGCGTGGGCGTTCTCCAACTTCTGCAGGCATAAGAACGCGCCGGCGGCGACGCCAGTGCTTCGGCAGATCGCCAGAGGGCTCAAGAAGTTGCTAGTGGTGAGAAAGCTCCATCCTAGCTCATCCCACTTTCATTTTCCAGCACCCGGATCGTCAGGTCCGTCAGGACGCGTGCTGGGCGGTCTCCTATCTCACCGACGGTGGCGACGAGCAGATCGAGGTGGCTCGCGAGTCGGGCGTCCTCTGGAAAATTGTGCCGTTGCTCGACGACGCCGTCGCCGCCGCGTTGGTCGCTCCGGCGCTCCGAACGCTGGGCAATGTGGCGACGGGAAACGATGCGCTGACGCAGTGCGTCATTGAGATGGGGGTCCTTGAGAAGTTGGGTCCGTTGATGGCCGAGCGTCAAGTGCAAGCGATTCTCAAGGAGAGCACATGGCTCGTCTCGAACATCATCGCCGGCACGCGGAAGCAGATCCAGGCGGTTCTGGACGCCGGTCTTCTGCCGCACGTCGTCAAAACCCTTCAGGTCGGCGACCACAAGTCGCAAATGGAAGCCGGATGGGCGCTGTCGAACCTGGCGCAAGGCGGAAACCCACAACAGATTGTGACGATGTTCGAGGAGTGCGCGGTGCCGGCGTTGTGTGCCGCGTTGAGCAGCACGAACACGGACATGCTGAACAACGCGTTGGAGACGCTCTACGCACTGTTGCAGACGATGGAGACGAGGTGAGGATTCTGGAAGATTCTCAAGGATTCTCGAGGATTCTAGGGAACTTCTAGAGATCTTGGAAGACTCTGCGGGGCTCCGAAGGGCTCTAGATGCATTTCGGAGTATCCAGAAGCATCCTGAGGATCCTGGAGGAATCTGAACGGATCTGAGAGCTTTTGGAGTGTTCTAGAGGATTCTAGACGATTCTGAAGGCTCCAGAGGAGCTCCCAACGTTTCCAGCCAGTAGCAATGCATCCATTTCCAGCTACCCGCAAAAGTTGGACCTTCTCCGCGACCAAATCGAGCAGCACGGCGGACTCGACGCCTTCGAACGTCTTCAGGAGTCGTCGTGCTCGAAGGTCTACTCGCAAGCGTACCGCATCATCACGCACTTCTTCAGCGACGACGTCGACGGACCGGTGGATGGTGGCGGTGACAGGTATCATCTGAAGAACCTCGATCCGTCGTCGATGCCGGAATTTCAGTGGTTCTTCTGAAGGCGACAACGACGACATCATCGATGAATGATATATTATCTTCAAATTCCTAATCTTCTCATCTGTAACCTATAGGCCCCCTCAATTTTCATTATTTCTATTACTGATTCTCACCACATTTCCGATCCTCAACTTCAGCTTGTTGCCATTTTTTCATTCCACCCGCCTCCCGATGATTTTTTCTTGTGATTTTCGACACACTTTGATGTATATCTATGTAAGCCTATTATGATGTTCTCGATGGTTGTAAAATGAATAGACGTGCCCGATACCAGGACTCCGAAGAAGATTCAGAAGACTTCACCTGTCTTCTAGGGTTCAGAAGACGTCCCCAAGAAGATTCTCCACCCCTTCAGAATCTCCCCCCTGGAAAAAGAAGAATCGGGAAATGCATCACCTTCTGAGTGAGCGAGCCCGAGAAGAAGCCTCTATCATTAAATGGGCCAATTTTCAGCGGATTTCCACTCAGCTTTCTCCGAGACGAAGGCGAAAATCTCATGACTTGAAATTGTCCATAATTTGCAATTTTTTTGGCGGGAAAGTGTTTTCCTTCCCTACCGCATGACTTGAGCCACGAAATCCCGACCGACGAAAATTGAGTCAATTATCTCTAGTCTCTTCTTTTTTGGGCTCTGTTTTTTGGTGTGGGTGGGTGGATTCGGAAGACGTTGGCAGCGCTGGGAGAGATTCTGGAAGAATTTGGAGATTCCTGGAGAATTCTGGAGACGTTGGGAAGAATGAAAAGGATTCTGAAGGAAAGGGAAGACATGGGAGAGAAAGAAGCTCAGAATAGGAAAGCATGTTTTGAGTTTGGGGAAGAATTTGGAAGTTTCAGAAGACGTGGGGATTCTAGAAGAGGATTCAGAAGAAGATGAGGAGAGTTTAGAGCTTCAGGGCAATACATAGAGTTTTTTTTTAAATAGCTTGAAAACCAGGATCTGGTGCACCTTGGACGCGTTGCCATGAATCCTGGAAGGGAGAGGGGGTGCATTAAAATGGCTTCAGAACAGTGTGTACTCTCGAGAAAAAATTTCTCGAGAAATGCCTGTCTCGAGAAATTACTCGAGAAAAATTCGAGAAATTCCTCGAGAAATTTTTCGAGAAATTCTCGAGAAATCTCTCGCCGATTTCTCGAGAAATTTCTCGAGAATTTCTCGAGGGATTTCTCGAGAATTTCTCGAGGATTTTCTCGAGGGATTTCTCGAGAATTTCTCGAGAAATTTCTCGAGGGATTTCTCGAGAAAATCCTCGAGGAATTTCTCGAGACCATCTCGAGAGTACACACTGCTTCAGAAGACGTCGAAATTGAGATTTTCGGATGATGCAAAATGATAAAATTATCTCCAGAAAATTTCCTATCCATCTGTATAACTTTCAGCAGAATTGGAATACTGACTGGCGTATCATTGACGCGTTGAATCCGACCATGGCAAGAGCATGGGGGTAGGGTAGTTGGCGTAGCTTCAGAAGGCGTCAAAATCAGAATTATCAGAAAATTCGAAATGCAGAAATCATCGTCAGAAAATTTCCTATCGATCTGTATAACTTTCATCAAAATCAGACTATTGGTTGGCGTGCTATAGACGCGTTCAGATTCCAACCATCCTGCTGAAAGGGTCAGAGCCACTGTTGTCGCTTCAGAAGACGTCAAAATTCAGGTTTTCGATAAAT
The DNA here is from genome assembly GCA_900536305.3 of Caenorhabditis sp. 40 LS-2015. Lineage (NCBI taxonomy): Eukaryota > Metazoa > Nematoda > Chromadorea > Rhabditida > Rhabditidae > Caenorhabditis > Caenorhabditis tribulationis. The sequence continues at coordinate 195,145 of LR544476.1, forward strand.
TCAAAAAAGCAAGATTATCTCCAGAAAATTCTCTATCGATCTGTATAAACTTCATAAGAATTGATGCCCTGTCTGGGTCGCTGTGGACGCAGACGACATACACACTATAACCGATATCATCTCCTCAAACTTCCCCTATCCATAACTCGGCTTCCAGATGAGCTAGAGACTTGGTTTTTGAAACACAAATTTCCAATTTTTTGGACTATAATTTCATCTAAATACCAGCTCTCTAGTTCTTCTGGAAGTCAAGTTATAAACGTTTAAAGTCAGAGACACAGACAGGTATAGTCTCTTTTCGTCTGCGTCTCAAACCTTCAACTTTGGGCAGTCACAACTCGGCTTCTAGATGAGCTAGAAACCTGGTATTTGGTCAGAAAATTTTCAACTTCCCGGACTACAATTTTGTTTTAAAACCATCTCCTTTGCTCTTATGGTAACCGAGTTATGACTGTTCAAAGTTTGAAGGTTCGAGACGCAGACAACAGGAGATTCTACCTGCTTAACTTTAATCGATTATAACTCGACTCTCAGATGAGCTGGAAAACTGGTTTGGGTTTTGAACAGATTTGTAGCCCGGGAATTTGAAAAGTTTCCGTCCAAGATCTATCTCTAACCCTTCACACTTAAACTAGCCATAATTTGGCTCCCAGATGAGCTAGAAGGATGAATCTTGGGCGGGCTCCCTGAAAATTCCAACCAATTCTTCCTCGAAGTTTTTTTCATGATTCATGTTATGCTTCGTCTTCTTCTTCTTCTTCTTCTCCTCAGTTTCGTCCCCCATTTCACATATCCCCCCACTTACACTATCCATCAAAAATGTTCTCTCTCTCTCTCTCCGCACGGTGTCTCTCAGGGGAACCATGTGTGTGTGTGTGTGTGTGTGTGTGTGTGTGTGTGTGCAGGCAGCGAAATTCAGAAAACCAAAAAAAGAAAGGAAGAAATAAAAGAAGACGTCCCAGCAGCAGCTGACACATCTTCTTTTTTTCCCCATCGAGAAATGAAAAAGCAGAGGAAATGGAGAGAGAGTGAAAGTGCATATCCACTTCGAGAAGACCTTTTTGACGGACGAGATTTTTCAGAATCCAAAAGAAGGAGGAAGAAAAAGGAGAACAGAAATCAAATTTGCATAGGATTAGAATAGAAAATCCCAAAAAAGAGTGAGGTTCCTTCTGCGAAAACGTGACGAAATCATGTGAAGATGCACATACAAATTTGAGGAATCTGAAAGCTCGAAAAGTTTCATATGGTTCTATCCAAAAACCAGCTTACTAGCTCTTCTGAGAGCCGAGTTATAGCCGTTTGAAGTTTAATGGGCTAGAGACGCAGACAACGAGACACTCTCACTGTCTGCGTCTCTCTTGTGAGCTCCAGATCGTCAACTGATGTGAGAGAGACGCAGATAGTTAGAGTCTCTCGCCCTTCAACTTTAAGAGGTCATAACTCGGCTCCTAGAAGAGCTAGAGATCTGGTTTTTGGACTGAAACTTTTTACTTCCCGGACTACAATTTTGTTTTATGACCATTTTTTCAACTCTAATGATAACCGAGTTATGGCCGTTCAAAGTTAGAAGGATCGAGACGCAGACAGTCTCTAAATTCAATCGATTATAACTCGGCTCCCAGAAGAGCTAGAGATCTGGTTTCAGGACTGAACATTTTCTACTTTCTGGACTATAATTTTGTCCGTTAACTATCTCATTAGCTCAAATGGCAATCGAGTTATGAAAGTTCAAAATAACAATAGACTCCACCTTTCTGAGTCTCGAACTTCAACCGCTTATAACTCGGCTCCCAGAAGAGCTAGAAAGCTGGTTTTTGGCTCAAAATGTCTCTTGAAACTTCCATAATCTTTCTAAGTGTTTGACAATTAATAGTCAAATTTGATTACTCAGACTTGATCCTCAATGTTCATTTGTACCATTTTCAGGAGCCCTCCTACTTTCCACGGATTGTTAGGCAGTCTGATGTCAAAATTTTTGACTATATGATCTCTACGCTTCAGCTACCGTATCTCTTCTAGAAGACGAATAACCATTCCCTTTTGGAGCCAAGAGCACGTTAGGCCATAAAAATTTCCTCTCGTTTTTCTTATTTCAAATCAAAGTCTCACCATGGAAACTTGGAAACAAGCGCCATTTCCCCCCCCCC
>LR544476.1:197361-217452 GCA_900536305.3 Caenorhabditis sp. 40 LS-2015
CCCCCCCCCCCCCCCCCGGTGTTTTTTTTCTTGTTTCCACCAAAATTTTCTCGTTCCGAATCTTCAGTCTTTCCCATCCAAAAAGATGATGTGACATCCGGATGTCTTCTTCTTCTTCTCCCCAGACCATAGGGGGATTTTCTTTCGTTTTTCAGAAAAAAAAATTTCGCTTCCTTTTCTTTCTTTCCTTGTTCTTCAGTTTCTTCTCTCCGTCTTCCTTCCAACGTCATCTATGGCATAACGAAAAGGCGAAAAAAGTATCGAATCACTGGGAAGAAGGTTCTTCCTTCCCCATTTTTCACACATTCTTGTGACGTCAAACAAATGGAAAAAAATGACCCCAAAGTTTTGGGATGTGAAATTGATAGGCTCTGTTGCGGTTGAAAAGAGAACAGAGAACAGGATGAAGAAAGGGGGCGGAGCTTAGGCATCTGGAATAGGAGATTCTGCAAGGGTTCTGTCCAAGATTCAGCTTTCTAGCTCATCTGTGAGCCAAGTTATAGCCAGTTGAAAGGTTAGAGACGTCGACAAAGTGACACTCTGACTGTCTGCGTCTCTTCAAACTTTGAACCGCGATATCTCTGTATATAGGCAAGCTTGAAGCTTGGTTTTTTTAATTGAAATACAGCGAATTTTCTGTACTACAAGTAAATCTAAGAACCAGTTTTCTAACTCAACATCAAGCCAAGTTATGACCTTTCAAAGTTCAAGGGTTGAAGGCGCAGACGACGAGACATATTTGATAGATCATATCTCGGTTTGGAGATAAGATGTAGACTTGGTTTTCAGACCAGTAATTTGTCGCTCTATGAACAGAAATCTGTCCAAACACCAGCTCTCTAACTCGTCTAGGAGTCGCGCTATGACTCTTTGAAGTTAGAAGGGATGAGAGACGCAGACAGTGAGAGTGTCTCGTTGTCTGCGTCTCTAGCCTATTAACTTCAACTGGCTATAACTCGACTCCCAGACGAGCTAGAGACATTGTTTTTGGTCTAGAATGTTTTTGGATTCTGAAGGATTCGGAAGGATTTTGGAATTCAAACTTTCAGATGCTTTGGAATCTCGAAATTTCCAAATTCGGAAGTCTTTGCAACCCCTCTTTCAACAGATTTCCCACTAAAAAATCAAGAAGTTTGTGTCAAAATGAATGCCTGGACGCCATTTCATAAAATGTCATGCTTTTTCAGCTTCTGAAGACTATAGAAGACGTCAAAATCGGAAACGTTTGGATTTCAATCATCATGCTGAGAATGGGGCAGAGCCACTGTTGTCGCTTCAGAAGGCGTCAAAATTAATATTTTCAAGAAATTCAATAAAGCAAAATGATCTCCAGAAAATTTCCTATCGATCTGTGTAACTTTCATCACAATCTGGCCACTGACTGTTGTGCTATTGACTCGTTTAAAGACAGTATAGATTTCTCGTTCTCCATATTTCTCCCCATGTCCGGATCTCTCAAAAAACCTTCAAAAACCATTTCAAAATTCCAAAATTTCCCCCCATTTTCCTCTCAAAAATTTCAAAACCTTCAAAATTTTCTAGAGCCTATAATTTGGCTCTCTCACTCTTTTCTCTCTACTCCGCAATTTGTGTCTCCTTCAGTTTTCCTATTTTTTTCAATTTTTCCAATTTCACCACCACTTTTTTCTCACATTTTCAGAGCCAGTTCCTTGTTCTCCAAAACCTTTTTTTCCCATAGTCAAGAAGGGTCCTCGAAGAATCCACTTAATTCTGTGAGCCAGAAAAGGAAGAAGAAGAGCAAAACATAAATGGCTCACTTGGAGCCATGCCACGTCACCATGGGATACTGTAGTTAAGGGGGAAGGGGATGAAGACGTCACGTCATCTGAAAGAAGAATGACGAATCTGAAAAGTATGGAACTTTCGAAATATGTTCCCCCTTATTATTCCTTTTGTATCTCAAAATCTAGTGAGCCAAATTTGCTGAAAGTTATACAGATCGATAGGAAATTTTCCGAAGATATTTAAAATTTTTTGAAAGTTCCAAAAACTTGGATTTCAACGTCTTCTGAAGCCAATTCAATACACTCACCGTCTCAACGAGATGGTTAGGACTTGAACGCGTCTATAACTCAGCAGCCAGTACTCTAATTTTGATGAAAATTATACAGATCGATAGGAAATTTTCTGGAGATAGTTTTGCCATTTTGAGTTTTTCGAAAATCTCGATTTTGACGTCTTCTGGAGTCCCGATACTTCGAAAACACATCAAATCTCAAAAAAACGCGTCAAATGTGCGCCATTCTGGGATTCTGATGGGTTTTGAGATTCTGGAGATTCCCAACTCCGGAGTCTCGGAAACTCTGAAATTTCTGGATTTTGGAAACTGGAAGATTCAGAGAAACTCTAGGATTCTGAGAATCAGAGATTCTGAGATTCCGTGATTCTGATGGATTCAGAGATTCCGAGAGATTCTGAGATTCCGAGATTTTGAGATTCCGAGATTCCAAGATTCCAAGGTTCGGAGATTCTGAGATTCTTCTTGACTCGTCTTGTCTCCCAAAACCACGTCATCTCCTCCCAAAAACCATGAACACCTTTCTATCCAATTCCTCCCCCTACTCTCTTTTTGTCTCCATTTCCTCCTCCAAAAGTGACGTCTGAGAGGGAGAGAGTTGGTGCCAATGCCCTATAGCTCATCCCAAAACAAAGTCTATTCTTTTTCGTTGAAATTTTTTTTTCAAAAAAGAAGACGACGTCAACGTCTTCTTCCTTTTCTTCCTCTTCTCAGCTGGTTTTGAGGGAAGAGAAAGAGAAGGAGAGAGCCAGAATTTGATTTCGCCTCCTCCGCCTTTCCCGCCTTCTAGGCCACGCCCACTTTTTTTTTTTTGGAAAAAAAGTTTTTTTTGAGGAAAAGAAGGATGCTCTCACTTCTTCTTCCTCTCGGCCACAACTCCCTTAGGAGATTTCGTGCCTTTTTTGTCTTCTTTTTTCCGGGGTATCCTTTATTCTTGAGTTTTGTGTAGATTTGCGGGGTATTTGAGACTATAGGAGAGGGCAAAAATGGGATACTGTAGATTTTGAATGGATAGTAAGCTTGGAGATCTTGGATTTTGCTACGAGGGTTTTTTTGTTGATGTTAAATGATCACTGGATATTTGAAATTCCGGAAGTTTTTCAATTGTCTTGAATTGACTCGGAACCTCGAATTATCTCTCAGAAACTAAAATTTTTGGACTATGAGATCTTTGGAATTATTGCAATTCTGAATCCTTCAGAATCCAGGAATATTTTGAGCCTAAGCTCAGCTTTCTAGCTCATCTGGGAGCCGAGTTATAGCAGTTTGCAGTTTGATGGGTTAGAGACGCAAACAACAAGACACTCTGACTGTTTGCGTCTCTATCTTGTGTGCACCAAATCGTTTTCATGATGTGAGAGAGGCAAAGAGTGAGAGTCTCGTGTCGTCTGCGTCTCTCACCTTTCAACTTTAAGCGGTCATAACTCGACTCCTAAATGAGCTAGAGAGCTGGTTTTTGAACTGAAACTTTTCACCTTTCCGGCAAGTCGTTTTAAAACCATCCCTTTAGCTCTGATGGCAACCGAGTTATGAGAGTTCAAAGTAGCAAGAGGCTCTACCTGTCTGCGTCTCTAACTTCAATCGATCATAACTCAGCTCCCAGATAAGCTAGAAACATGGTTCTTGAACAGAATCGTACTTTAAAAAGTCGAAAATTTTCTTGCCAAGAACCAAATTTCTAGATCATTCGGAAGCCAAGATATGACCTGTCTTACCTTCAGACCTCAAGAAGGTCATACCTTGGTTCCCAGATGAGCTAGACACCTGTTTCTTGCACTGAAACAAGTCGTATTTTTCCAGCTTCAAAATTCCTAGAAAAAAGTGATCTAACATGATTTTCACAAAATTTCGTTGAATTCGGTAATATTCAAGACCACCCTTTTGAGGCATTGTGTACTCTTCGTGGACAACTCAAATCTGTCTTTCAACTCATCCACGAGGAGTAGCTTGATTCTCAATAGAGCACACATGTAACATTCAAAAACACCGACTAATTACCCCCTTCCTTTTCTTTCTTTCTTAAGTTTTGTTTTCCTTCTTCTTCTTCCACTTCTTTCCATCATATTGGTGTGAGAAGAGTGATCTCACTCTTCTCACTTTCATTGCTCAGCTTTCTTGTCGGTTCTCTTGCATTTTCTCAAACTCGTATGCATATTCTGAGCTTCTGATTCATTTCATTGTTACTCATTGAAAACCTTCGAATCATTGTCTAGTGGTCCCTAGTCTAGAGAGGGAATTAGGTGAGAGGTGTAGAGGTTCATGACGTAAATTGAACAATCTAGAGGGTATTTTTAAAAAATCTGGAAGACTCTGAAGGATTCTGAACGGTTTTGAAGGATTCTGGAGGATTGTGGAGGGTATGAAAGATTCTGAAGGATTCTGGAGAGTTGTGAAAGATTCTAAGTTGTTCTGGAAGATTCCGAAGGGTTCTAAGGAATTCTGAACGGTTTTGAAGGATTCTGAATGAATATGAGAGGCTCGGAAGACTTCTGAAAGATTCTGAAAAACTCTGTAAGTCCATAAAGAATATTGGTGATTCTGAAACTTTCGGAATCCACAATTCAAAGGAATCTCCAAATCCTTGAACTTTGAAATTTCGAAACAACTTTCAACTTTAGTCTCTTCTGGATTTCTCTCTTTCTCTCTTTTATCAGAATTTCAAATCTCCCGCCTCTTTTTATTCGTCTATTTTTAAACTTTTCTATCTCCACTGAACATCTTTTGAATTCTAACGTCATCCGAATCCAGAAGGTTTCATGTCTCCAGAATCCCATCGCCATTTCAAAACCCTTGAACCTGTGAAGAATGAGAATTCTGACGTCCTTCTGAATCGTCATCCCCTACAGAATCTCACCTGAGACATCTGAATCCGAACGTCATCTGAAATCTCGAAATCTTGAAAAAAAGAACCGACCTCAAAAAAGCCGGCGGCCGAAATAGGAGAGGAGGGCGTGAGAAGAGGTGAAATCCGAGAGCACCATATTCCATTTTCACTTTCAGAGAAGCAAAAAGAGCACAAAAAGAGCAGGAGAGAAAAAAGAGAGGGAGAGAAGGGGAGAGATTCTCACATACATTCAGAGAGAGAGAGAGAGAGAGAGGAAGAATAGGACGCTAATTGAATAGGGGAAACACAAAATAACAGGAGAGCAGGAGGAGAAAATGGGGATTCATCTTTTGCCCCATCATCATTCTCCATTTCTTATTGATGTTTTGGTTTCGCCTTTTTTGGATTAAGAAACGGTCCATAAAAAGTCACATTCCCCCTCTAGAGGATTCCGAGATCTCTTGGAAGATGCTCCCCTTAATTATTCCTTTTGTATCTCAAAATCTAGTGAGCCGAATTTGCTGAAAGTTATACAGATCGATAGGAAATTTTCTGAAGATAATTAAACTCTTTTGAATTTTCTAAAAATCTCAATTTTGACGTCTTCTGAAGCCGATTCCATGGACCCGTCGTCTCAACGATATGGTTCAAATCTGAAAGCGTCGATAACTCAGCAGCCAGTAAACCGATTCTGATGAAAATTATACAGATCGATAGGATTTTTTCTGTAGATAGTTTCACTATTTTGAATTTTCGAAAAATTCGGGTTTTGACGTCTTCTGAACCCATCCCAATTAGCCTACCCTTTCTCATACCTTAGAGAAGAAAAGTGAACCTTTCAGAATCTCAGAATCTCCCGAAAATTGACAAACGGCATGTTTAGAAACAGAAATGTCAATTCGACTCATATTTGAAGTGTTTTCCGTTCATATTAAGACTTCAGAAGACGTCAAGTTTCAGATTTTCAAAAGTTCAAATTGCAGAAATCATCTTCATGAATTTCCCTAACGATCTGTATAATTTTCATCAAAATTGGGCTTTTGGCTGGTATCTCAAAAATCTTAGAATCTCAGGATCTGAGCATCTCAAAATCTCAAAATCTCCGATTCTCAGAATCTCAGAATCTACCTGAATCTCTCTGAACCTCTCAGAACCTCTCGGAATCTTTCAAAATCTCTCAGAATCTCAGAATCTCCCTGAATTTTTTTCAAAATTTCCTGGTTCTCTGAAAACGATGACTCATTTTGAAAATATAAATCTTGAGGGGAAAATAATTGAGGGTGGTGGGCGTGAGAAAATACACCACAAACTAGAGAAGGGTGTTTTGTTAATTCTGGGTTTTTGGAGCTCTGGAATTCAAAATTTTGAAAGTCAGAAGCTTTTCCTTCGACAATTTCAAACTCCCGCCAACTCAATTTCCACACTGGGGGAAGGGAAACCCGATACGCAGTACCTGATTCCTTGTTCAAATGGAAATTACGTCAAAACCGTTATTATTTTCACCCGCGAAAGAAATTCTCTCTCTCTCTCTCTCTCTCTCTCCTCAAACATGTGTCACGAGAGCATAGACAATGGCTCAAGCTCTCTACAATTTACTTAACTTTGTTCTCTTCTTCTTCCCCTTTAGTTTTGACCTACTTCTTCACACACACACATAGGATGAAAATTCCAAAAGCAAATACAATTTGGGGGGAGAAAAATCGGAGACAGAAAAAGAGGAGGGAATTTGAAAATGAGCAACGTGCGAACATATGATGTGGTGGTGGTGGTGGTCAGATCAAAAGATCCTCATTTGAAGCTCATCGATTTTTGAGCTAAGGCTCAAAAATCTGTCACCTGTTTTTCGAAACTTTTCGACGCTGAAATGTTTCAAGTTTCTGAATCTGTCAGAATCCAGAAAGTTTTCAAGCCAAAACTTAGCTTTCTAGCTCATCTTAGAGCCGAGTTATAAAGCTTTGAAGTTCGAAGAGACGTAGACAGTGAGAGTGTCTCGTTTTCTGCGTCTCTCACCTCCAAACTTCGAAGTCTTATAACTCGGTTTCTAGTTGAACTAACAAGATGGTTGTTGTGGAGATTTGTAGCCCGAAAAGTTGATAATTTTTGTGTCAAATTTTAAGTTTCTAGACCATCTGGGAGCCGAGTTAAGGCTAGTGGAAAATCGAGAGAGACGCAGACAGCGAGAGTGCCAGCGACTCTGTTTCAAACGCTCATAACTCGACTTTCCGTGAAGCTAAACACTTGATTTTTTGACAGAATCGTAGGTTGAGAAATGAAGAACTTTTGTGTTAAATTTTAAATTTTTAGACCATCAGCAAACCTTGTTATGACCGTTGGAAGTGGGAGGAGACGAAGACAGTTAGAGTGTCTGCGTCTCTAACTTCAAACGGTCATAACCTGGCTTCCAGATGAGCTAATAACCCGGCGTTTGGCTCAAAATGAACCTGGATTCTAGGATTTTTAGATTTTGAAACATTTTTAGACTATTTCTGAATTTAGAATCTTCAAATACCTCATCTTTTCCTATTCTCGGACTCTCACATTTCTCATATTCAGTCTTTGAACTTTCTTCACAGTCATCTAAAATTCTGAAATCCTTGACGTCATCCCTCCTCCGCGACTACAAACTACAAAATCTTGTTTATCTCATTCCAAAACGCTTTCTTCGGTTCGAAAATTATAGGCTTTCTGATTCAAAATTTGAATTTGAATCCTCAGACTTCAATTTTTTGTTTTTAGTTTTTTGTCCCCCGCATTTTTCTCTTTTTTTTCTCTGCGTCTCTTGTCTCACGAAAAATTCTGAATATTCTGAAGACGTTGACATCTTCCTCCTCCTCCCCATTTCCAAAAAAATAAGTTCGGAACTTTCGGAGGGAAGCCGAATTCACCCCGACGAATTATTCAAAACTTTGCACGAGCATAGAGAGAGAGAGAGTGGGGGAGAGTGAGAGACGCAGAGAAAAAAAAGGCTCGTGAGCCATCTCTCGCTATGGAGGGGGGCAGTGGTTTTTGAGGATTTCGGAAAAACGAGAGAAAATCTTTTGGGAAATCTTGGCGAAAAATCTGGAAGTTTTTCCTCTTGACTCTTGACTAGTGATGTTTTTTGAGAGGATTTTTGAGGATTTTGAAAGCTAATTTTTCTGTTTTTTTTTCGAGTTTCCCTTACAAGTTTTGGAGTCATAAACTCAACTATTTCAATTTTCAGACTTTGATCCAAAATCCAAGCTTCAGAATCTTCCAGAATCTCCAAACTTCAAAATTTCGATTTTTCCGTGATTTTCCAGATTTTATGAATTCCTTCGACAAAAAAAAATTCAAATTCCCGCCGAATCTCAAATTTCCTTATTATCTCTTGTTACCACCATTACTAACAACCTCTACTAACCACTAACACTTTCTTCTCTCTACTAACACTCCAACAAGGTAATCTCTCCCTTCTCTTCCTCTTATCCTTTCGATGGAGTCTATTGTTTTTAACAGACTATAACTCAAGAACCAAAAAAGATATCAAAAAGTTGTCAACTACAAAATTGCTCAGCTTAAAATTTTACACATTTTCATAGTTGACAACTTTTTGATAGCAATTTTGGTTCTTGAGATATAAGCGTTCAAAGTTGAATGCATGCCTCCACCCTTCCCCTTCCTAGTTGGAGCGCACCGCTCTCCATGCGTTCTCAAGTTTGTACCGTCTATATCTCAAGAACCAGAAGTGCTATCAAAAAGTTGTCAACCACAAAATTGCTCAACTTAAAATTTTACACATTTTCTTAGTTGACAACTTTTTGATAGCTTTGTTGGTTCTTGAGATATAATCGCTTGAAGTAAACTCTTCTTCAAACTTCAAACTCCTGTATCTTGGCTCCTAGTACTGCTAGAATCTTCATTTTCGACTCGAAACATTTAACTTTTGTTCACCTCTAAAATCAATTTTTCAGGACCATCACCACTAACCAATCCACCTTCCTCCTCCTCAAACATGTCATCATCCCCGAACAACGGCGTCAAACTCATCATCTTCGACAAGGACGGCACCCTTCTGGACTTCCATAAAATGTGGATGCCCTACGCAACGACTACAGTACGACTTCTGGAGGCGGCGACAAAGTTGCGAGTCGGTGCGGCCATCTACAAGACGTTGGGAGTCGACCCGGTGGCTGGAAAGGTTTGTGGAGGGATTCTGAAGGATTCTGGAGACATCTGGAAAGTTCTAAACGGTGTTGGAGGATTCTGAAGAAATCTTATGATCCTTGAGCCCTTGCTTAACCAAATTTCCTTAGACCACCTGACCAGAAAACACCCCTCTCCTGTGGTCCCAGGGGAAATCCCAAGTAATCCGAGCCAACTTTTTTGTCTTCTTTCTGAGGCTCATCATCAATCTGGCACGCGTGCCCAGGGACCCTTATGATGTCATAGGGAAATTTTGAAATTTTTTTGAAATTTTTGGCGGGTTTCAGGTTTCAATGGGCGCGCTCGCCGAGAAGACGCTGACCGGCATTCGCGAGGACATCTCGTTGACTCTTCAGACCTTCGGCTTGACACCAGTCGAAGCGGACGCCGTTGTTCACGGATGCGTTCCAGAAGCGTCGCCGGGAGAGATGTCGCCAGTCTGCGACATGCCGGCACTCTTCACGACACTCAAGGCGATGGGCATCAAGATTGCCGTTTGTACCGCTGACTCGAGGTAGGTGGATCAAAATGAGCCAAAAATCAAGGGAAACGGATGAAAACTGGCCGAGCTACGGGGGTTTGAAGTTTGCGTCTCTAGCCTCCAGACTTCAATCGCTCATAACTTGGCTTCTAGATGAGCAAAAACGCAGGTTTTTGGCTCAAAATATTTCTGGATTCTGGAATTCTAAAACGTCAAATTTTCATGTTTCTAGCTCTTGTGGAAGTCGAGATACAGAGTGTCAAAACTAAAAAGAAGCAGAAAACGAGAGCGTCTTTGTGCCTGCGTCTCTCCAAACTTCAAGCGCTCATAACTTGACTTCTAAATATGCTGGAAAGCTGATTTTTAGCTCAAAATATTTCTGAATTTTGGAATTCTAAGATAACCAATTTTCATTTTACTAGCTTACCTGGAAGTCGAGATACAGACTGGCAAAGTTGCAGAGACGCAGACAACGAGAGAGGCTTGTTTTCTGCGTCTCTTCAAACTTCAAACGCTTGTAACTTGGCTTCTAGATGAGCTAGAGAGCTGATTTTTGGTTCAAAATACTTCTAGGTTCTGAAATTTAAAAAAGTCTAATTTTCATGTTTCTAACTCACCTGGAAGTCAAGGTACAGAGGGGTAAAGCTAAAGAGACGCGGACAACTAGAGTGTCTAAACTTCAAACAGTCATAACGCGGCTTCCAGATGAGCTAGAGAGCTGGTTTTTGGCTCAAAATGCTCCTCTAGATTCTGAAATTTCGATCAGTCTTAAAATTATGTGATTTTATTTCCAGAGCCGCCACCATCGACCAAATGAACAAGATGGGCGTGATCCCACTCATCGACATGATCATCTGCGGAAATGACGTTGGCATCGTGCCAAAACCATCGCCCCATTGTGCGATTCATATTTGCAAGCGACTGGGTGTGGAGTTGAAGGTTCGTTTGTTCTGCTTGTTCTCTGAAAAGCAAACCAAAACTTTTCCAGGAAACTCTAATGGTTGGCGACACGATTGCGGACCTCAAGATGGGCAAGGTGGCTGGTCTTAGGGCCAGTGTCGCCGTGATGACCGGTGTGGGCACGCGCGAAACGTTGGCACAGTATTCGGACTATTTCGTAAGTTGCGCTCCATTGCACTAGCTCGAAAATCAGCAAATTTGCTCCATCGAAACTTTCGGTTTTTCTTTCAGCTCGAGGATATCAGCGAACTGCCGCATCTGATCACGAAAACGATGAACGAGGACACGAAGCGTGGATGAGGAAGCGAACTTTTCCAAAACACAAAAATTTCTATGAAATTTCGATACCTTCACTTTGTATATAGATTCTCCTTTTCTCTAAATCTCTTCTCTCTCTCTCTCTGTTCCCCCTGAACTTTTTTCTGATCTACCCGATCTCTGCAGATTCGGATCTCCTCTTACTTGAAAAGAAGCAATAATTTTCCCCGAAAAAATGTAGATACAAGATACAAGCTCCCACTTTGAAACCTGTAGAATGATTTGTCTTGCGAAAATGAACCGAATAATAAATGGACTTTTATTATCTAGTCAAAATTAGCAGGTTTTGCTCCAAAGATCATGAGAAACGGACAAGAACTGATCGAGTTAGAGGCCTTGGAAATTTTGGAGCATTTTGAGAGACGCAGACAGTCAGAGTGTCTCGCTGTCTGCGTCTCTAAATTCAGCACTATCTAGCTTTTTCTATATCAGATCTGTAAAGCCGTATAAGCACATTCATTGAGAGAAAAAATCGATAGTTAAGTAGTCGGGCGAAAAAAGATGATAGCGAGAAAAAAATTGCGGGGAATCAGTAACCGGTAATAGTGGGGGTGGGATTTTTAGAGAGCAAAAAACAACAAAATCACTTATTATAAAACTTCTTGTTGATGTACTGAATCGACTTCTTCACATCCAACACAACCATTCCAATCAGTGTATACGTGGGCTCCGAAAGACTTTCGGATTTGAGGAGGTCCTGAAAATCGATGGTTAACTTCAAGCGCTTATATCTCAAGAAACAAAAGAGCTATCAAAAAGTTGTCAACTATGAAAATGTGTAAAATTTTAAGCTGAGCAATTTTGTAGTTGACAGTTTCTTAATAGCTTTTTTGGTTCTTGAGATACAGGGGTTTAAACTGCCGGCTTCCTAGAAAGGGGGAATGAAAGGGGTGGGTGGCGTCAGTCACTTGACTTTGAGCGTTTATATCTCAAGTGCCAGGAAAGCTATCAAGAAGTTATCAACTACAAAAATGTGTAAAATCTTAAGTTAAGCAATTTTGTAGTTGGCAGTTTTTTGATAGCTAATTTGGTTTTGGAGATACAGGGGTTCAAACTGAACGGTGCCGAAAAAGCGGCGCGCAAAACTGTCAGCAGGCTAGAAAGGGGGCGGCGGGCGGTAGGCACTCAACTTTGATCGCTTATATCTCAAGAACTAAAAATGCTATGAAAAAGTTGTCAACTGCAAAATTGCTCATCTTAAAACTTTACACATTTTCTTAGTTGACAACTTTTTGATATCCTTTTTGGTTCCTGAGATACAGACGGTACAAACTAAAAGCCACATTCTAGCTACCTGGAACAACAAAGTAGCATCTCCAACCGGCGTCTTTCCCTCCGTGAGTGCCACATTGAAAACGCCAGACTCCTCTGTCGACGAAATCTCCACATTCAGTTTCGAGATTCGTTTCGGCGTCTGATACCCGACAATGTTCTGGATGATTCCTTTCTTGAACAACTTCTCCGCTGAACTCTTATAAGTCTTGATCTGATCCAAAGACGCCCTCTCTTTCTGAATCTTCCCGGCTTCCTTGGTGTTCGGACGGAACGAGAGACGTCGAGATGTGCGGGAGAGATTCTGGAAGAGTCTTTAAGAGTTAGAATCTTAGAATCTTGTAGAATACCTGCAGACACGTCTCCAAATACTCCTCGTATCTGGCCAACTTCTCATTCAACTCCTCCCTCTGCTCCATCAACTTCCTCCGGGTCGCCGCGATGCTCTTCTTCTGCTCCGCCCGTTCTCGTTGTCGTCGTTCATGAAGTCGGATGTCGTTGGCGATGTCCGTGACGATGGATTGATACTTGTCGTGGTGGGTGGTACGGCCATCTTCTTCGAGTTGCTTCAGATCTTTTTTCAGGTCCGATTGAATGGTTTGCAGTTCGGAGGGAATCTGAAGAAACCAAATTCTAGAATCAACACACACTTTTTAGACTGGATTAGTGGTAAAAATCAGCTTTTTAGCTTGCCTATGAGCCGAGATACACCTCTTTGAAGATAGGACCGCGAGAGAGAGTGAGAGAGCGCAGACGACAAGGTGGCCTGCACTCTCTCACATTCACGCGCTATCTCGCTCTCTGACTTTGAAGAGTCGTAGGTTGAGCTCCAGATGAGCTAGAAGGATGAATTTTGGCAGAAAAGTTGGTAAGTTTAGGGACTAAAAGTTCGTCTAAAAATCAACGCTCTAGCTTATCTGGGAGCCGAGATATAAGAAAAGTTCGGAGACAGGCTGAGAGACTTTGATGGGTCATAACTTGGTTCGCAAGAGAGGTAAAGTGTTGGTTCTTGGGCAATATTATAATCTAGAAATGCCAAAGTACTGAGCCAAAAACCAAGTCTCTAGCTCATCAGGGAGCCGAGTTATAGTTGCTGGAAGTTGGAGAAGACGCAGGCGGCTTGAGAGTCTAAACTTCAAAGGCTTATAACTCGGCTCCCGGATGAGCTAGACAGCTGGTTTTTGGCTTCGAATGCCCACCTTCTTTTGCTCCAACAACTGCTCCACATCTCCACCAGGCACGCCTTCCAACAACAGCTCCACCACCTGCTTCTTGGCTCTGGTGAACAGATGCGCTTGCGTTCCATCGGGCAGCATTTCGTTCGGCGACGGATGCAACTGAAGCATCACGACACCATCTGAAGCCGCCACGTCGTCTATCGACTCGATGAGATTCACGATTTGATCCTCGGCACCTTCGGAAATGTCCTTTTTGTGTTTTCGAAGACACTCGATAACTGTTTGGAGGTGTTTGTCGATGAGGGAGAGGGTTGGCTTGTGGAAGGGGTCGAATTGGGTGAACTCGTTCATGGAGTAGATGTCGTCAAGGGCAACGTTGCGAACGTTCTTGTTGATGTAGTCGCTAGAATTGAGTTGTGTTATAAGTGAAAACTTTTGGACTGCTAGGAGAGTGAAGACAGGTCTTACATGTATATTTCAAGAACCAAAAGAGCTATCAAAAAGTCATCAACTGCAAAATTGCTCAGCTTAAAATTTCACACATTTTTTTAGTTGACAACTTTTTGATAGCTTTCCTTGTTTTTGAGGTATAAGCGCTCAAAGTTGAATGCATGCCTCTACTCTCCCCTCATCCTAGTCAGTCAACGTTGGGTTTCTTTTAGTTTGTACCTTCTGTATCTCATGAACCAAAAAAGCTATCAGAAAGTGGTCAACTACAAAATTGCTCAGCTTAAAATTCTACAGATTTTCCTAGTTGACAACTTTTTGATAACTTCCTTGGTTCTTAAGATTCAAGGGCTTCAAAAAGTGTTCCTAAAAAGACTCACATGAATTTCCGATGAATGACATGAACGTTGGCGTTCAGCAACGACAGGAACCACAGCTTATTAGCGTATCCCTTATTAGCCACTGCATTTTCTGCAAAATGGACAATCGCGTCAAGGCGTTGAGTGGCGTCGTCAGTGAGTTGTTTCCCGAGAGCACGGAATAGACTTCGTGGCGAGGTGAGGTGATGAGACAGGAATACCTGGAACAAAGACTTTGAGCGACTCTAACTCGGTTCTTAGAAGAGCTAGAGAGTTGATTCTAAGACAGATTTGAAGTCCCAAAAGTCACCAATGTCTCTGCCAAAATTCATCTTTCTAGCTCATCCGGAACCCAACCTACGACTCTTCAAAGTTAGAGAGCGAAACAGAGAGGGAGAGAGAGAGAGTACAGCCTATATCGTCGTCTGCGATCTCTCACTCTAAAGGTGTATCTCGGCTAATAGGCTAACCTTGAACGCAAACATCGCCACCGTCTGATCAATCTGCATCGCGGTGGCCGCTGGGAAGTGATGTCTCAACGCGGTCTCCAAGTACGACGTCATATAGACACAACTTTTGGGCAACTTGAAGTTCTCAAACACGGCATCCATAAACCTCTCACTCCACTTGGCCAGAAACGAAATGGAGCTGCTCAGGATATCAGAGACTGTGGTATCCTGTAGCGCCTTCTCCGCTGACTCAATCTTCTTCTGGTACAAATCCTCGTAGAGTTTTATCGGATCCAAATGGAACGTTTTCACTCTCGATTCCTCGTCGACAAAGTTGGTGAGCTCATCGACGATCGACTGGCACGGATCCGAGAGGATGTTGTCGAACGAGGAGAGCTTGACGATGTCGGCAGTGCCGTTAATGAAATGATTCGAGTGGAAGTCTTCGATGAGTCGAAGTTGAGCAACGTTGCGGCCGAGCAGCTCGCAGAGGAGGCGTACCAGCAGGAATTGCTCACGATTGTCGCTGAGGAATCCGAAGATCGGAGAGACGACGTCGGTCATCACTTCGGTGCGGTTCTCTCGAAGGCCTGAAAAATTTCTAGGTTTGATGAAGTCGAGGGAAACATTTTGAGCCAGAAACCATCTCTCTAGCTGGCCCGGGAGCCGAGTTATAAGCGTTTGAAGTTTACTGTTCCTGTCTGCGTCTCTTTAAACTTCAAAGGATCATATCTCAAGTTCTAGCAAAGCAAAAAAATTTGGTTTTTAAACCTCAAAATTGCCCACGGTCCGTACTACAAACTTGTTTAAGAACCAGGTCTTTAGCTCATTTGCGAACCGAGTTACGACCGTTTGAAGATAGAGAGACGCAGACACTCTAACTGTCTGCGTCTCATCAAACTTTGAAGGGTCACAGATTGGTTTCTAGATGAGCTACAGAAGTAAAAATTGGACCTCTTAGAAATCCAAAATCCAGAAATATTTTCAGCCAAAGACCAGCGTTATAGCTCATCTAGAAGCCCAGTTATAACCGTTTGAAGTTTGGAGAGACGCAGACACAATAACGCTCTCGTTGTCTGCGTCTCCAAAACTTTGCCGCTCTGTAACTTGACTTGTAGGTGAGCTAGAAAAGTGAAAATTGAACTTCTGAAAATTCCAGAATCCAGAAATATTTTGAGCCAAAAATCAGCGCTTAAGCTCATATAGAAGCCAAGTTATGGCCGTTTGAAGTTTGGAGAGACGCAGACAGTTAGAGTGTCTGCGTCTCCGAACCTAACCTAGTCATATTTATACTCATTCGAGAGCTCTTGATACACTAACACATAAATTACTTACTCTCAATCAAATTCGCCAGATAGTTTGGCTTAGTTTGCAAATAATACAGCAGCTGCTCCAAGGACTCCACCGACGACTTCTCCCTCTGCTTCTTCACGGAAACCTCGGTTTTGGCGGCGAAATCCTCTGCCGACGCGGCAGTCTTATCACGATGAGCAATGACATCCTAGAAACATTCAGTGGAGCGCGTTTGCATTACTCGCTTACCTGCAAGTTGAGTCGATTCTTGATGAGCAATCCAATGTTCTCGTCCATCTCCTCGAGATTCTTATCCAGTTGTCGGTTGGAGGCCATCAATCGGGACACTTCGGTTTTCGACTCGGCCACTTCGAGGTCGTCGGAAAAGTCAACCTCACCGCGGGGTAGTTGATTGACGAACTTTCGGACTAGTGAGAGGGATGGCGTGGTGGTGGTCTCTGCAAAAAAGAGAGTGTCTAGCAGTTAACTTCGCATGACCATAACATGGCTCTCAGCCAAGTTATAGAACTAGTTTTTGAACAGAATTGTAGCCGAGAATCTTGAAAATGTTGGTTCCAAAAATCAGGTCTCTAGCTCGTCTAGAACCCAAGATATAATAGCTCAAAGTTTGAAGAGACGCAGACAGCGAAAGTGTTTGCGTCGCTAAACTTCAAACGCTCATAACTCGGTTCGAAAATAAGCTTAAAACTTGATTCTTAAACAGAATCGTAGGTAGAGAAGTGAAAAACTTATGTGTAAAATTTCAAATTCCTAGACATTCTGGGAGCCAAGTTATGGTCAATGGAAGTAGGGGGAGCCGCAGACAGTTAGAGTGTCTGCGTCTCTAAACTTCAAACGCTCATAACTGGACTTTTCGTGTAGCTAGTAACTCGATTTTTAACTTGAATCGTAGGATGAAAAATTGAAAACTTGTGTGCTAAATTTTAAATTTCTAGACCACCAGGGAGTCGAGTTATGGTCGCTGAAAGTAGGAGGAGACGCAGACAGCGAGAGTGCCTGCGCCTCTAAACTTCAAACGCTCATAACGTGACTCCCAGATGAGCTAGAAAACCGTTTCTTGGCTCAAAACATTCCGAAAAACTCACTCAACAACTCCAAATCCTTTCGATTTCTATAACTCTTGTATCTCGACTGAATCTTCGCCGCCGCCTCATCCTGCTCCTTCCGAAGCTCCGCCTCCTTCACCGCCCGTTTTTGCTCAAGGAACTTCCGAAGAGCCGACTGCCCTCGGACAACCTGAGCCTCTTTCTCCTTGTAGTAGGCATCGAAATTCTCATTTTCTTGATGAATATGGTTCTGGAGGACTGGCCATAACAGGAAGGTGGATTGAATGGGGTTCTGCGGGCTTCTGCTTCTTTCGAAATCCTTCGAGTTGATATAGACCTTGCCGAGGTCAAACTCCTGCTCCAACCAGCCATCAGGACCAGTTTCAGTTTCCCCCAAGGCCTCCAGAATTTTCTTGGAGTACCAATGAATCAACTCTTCTCTATACCCATCAACTCCAAGAGGCTTCAACCCCTCCAACGTCTTCTTAATCTCCTTCTCCGACCCTCTAGCCTTGTTGATTCTGACCACCTGCTCCGCGAGCTTGAAAGCCGCCTCCACTTCTCCATTAACCTCTTCTAGTTCCCTCCGAAGCTCATCCACATTCTGCGGCTTCTTCGCGCCCATTCTTCTCACGTAGTACTCCAGATTCTCCTCCACATAGAAGTCGACAGATGTGCTTCTCAGAATCACCTCCACGCCTTCTGAATCTCCCCGTTGAAGTGCTCCATTCAATTCTAGAATCAGACGATGCTCGGGGGAGATGCTGGAGTAGTCGTTGATAATGGCCGAGAGTTGGTCTTGAAGCAGGAACTCCTGCTCATCGAGTCCGTCGAACTCCTTTCGAAGCCGATTATAGTACAGCTTGGCGTTAGACTTCTCCACATGCTCCAGATTCAGATGAGGATTCTGAAGAGCCTTCAGGACGTCTTCGGACGAGCCGTGCTCCACTGCAATACGCACTTCGACGAGGGCGTTTCCGTGAGCGACAATGTCACGGACTCGATCGTCGGTCAGCTCGTTTTGGGACTTTCGGAGGAGCGAAATGTAGAGGTGAGTGGCGAATTGACGGACGTCTTCGATCTGGAGCAGGTCTAGGATGTGGGTGATGTTGGTGGTGTCGTCGGAAGAGGAGTTGAGAAGGGTCTCGAGTTGCTCCATGGCGGATTTGGCTGAAAATGAGGGTTCTGAGATTCTGAGAGATTCAGAGAGATTCAGAGAACCTATAATATGCGAAAAAGAAACTCACTATTCACCGAGTTAACCACACTCTGCACATAGACCTTGGTAAGCTCCGCCTCCCCCTCTTGCTCCGCGAGCCCATTCAAATACTGCTCCGCCATCGACCCCTCCACATAGTCAATCGCTGCTGGAGCGGATTTCAAAACTTCCAGAACTTTCTCGGCGCTCTTCTCCAGCACCGCCTCCTTGAGAGCCGTCATCGCCAGCGCCTGAGCATTCGCGTCGTTTTTCCGATCCGATAGCATGCTTCCAACGTCTCCAAACTCTGGAAGTTTCGAGTCCTTCAGATTCTCTTTGGCGGCTCCGAGTTCAGTGACTGCAAAATGATGAAAATTTGGCTCTAAATCGTGTTGATCTACTCACTGGAAAACTTTGCTTTTCCCGCCAAATTTCTCATCGGTGGCGCCTTGCGTTGTCTGTGTAGGAGGGTGGCGAGGGCGAACAGGCAGAAGACGGTCTTCATGTTGCGACCCTCGAAGACGTCGGCTGTTTCGGGAATGAAGATCTGAAAGTTTAGGAACATTTTCAGCCAAGGGCGAGCTCTCTAGCTCGTCCGGGAGCCGAGTTATGAGAGCTTGAAGTTTGGACACTCTAACCGTCTGCGTCTCTTTAAACTTTGATGAATCATATCACAAGTTCTAGTGAAGCTAAAAAACTGGTGTAACGAGCAAAAAGTTGCCCACCGTCTGCACTACAAACCTGTCAAAGAACCAGGCCTTTTGCTCATCTGGGAGCCGAGTTACGACCGTTTAAAGAGAGAGAGACGCAGACACTCTAACCACCTGCATCTCTCTAAACTTTGATGGAGCATATCACAAGTTCTAGTGAAGCTGAAAACTTGGTTTTTAAAGCTCGAAATTGCCCATCATCTGTACTACAATCCCGTCTTATAACCAGAGATTTAGCCCATCTGCGAACCAAGTTACGATCGTTTAAAGATAGAGACGCAGACACTCTAACTGTCTGCGTCTCTTCAAACTCTGAAAGGTCATAGCTTGGGTTCTAGTAAAGCTGAAAACTTGGTTTTAAGATCTCAAAATTGTCCATCATCTGTACTATGAGCCTGTCTAAGAACCAGGTATTTATCTGATCTGCAAACCGAGTTATGACCGTTTGAAGTTAAAGACGCTCAAACTGTCTGCGTCTTCTCCAACTTTCAACAACCATAACTCGGCTCCCAGATGATCGAAAAACTTGGTTTTTTGACCAAAAGTTGTCAACTTTCTGGGCTACAAATTCGTGTAAGAAAAAAGTTTGTAGCTTATTTGTAAACCGATGTATTGCTGTTAGAAGTAAGAGACGCAGACTGTCTCCTATTTCAAAAACCAATCGTCCGATATTCATGAATTTGGTATCAATCGAGAGGTACTTTTTTTCAAAGACTGTTTCACCTACCTCCGGCAATCGCACGCTCTCCATGGCGCGTCTCCACTGCATGATGTTATCCGAGTGTCTGTACACCGGCACCCCATCATTCTGTCTATACTTCTCTTGGAGGATATCGAAAATTCCCTTCTCCGGAACCACTTCTGGCGCGAAAGAGTTCCCGAGACGAGCCAGAAGGACTCCGTTTCGCAGATTCTCCTCCAGTTCGATGATCGAGGCAATCGAATCGTCTTTGAGGCATTCTGATAGCCATCTGGAATAGGAATCGTTAATTTTGAAATTTCCAACAAAATGTTGAAAAAATTCAAAGAGGTCTATCTCCAAAACTAGTGCTCCAATTCTCATGAAACCGGTATGGATGGATAGGAAATTTTTCAGAGAACAAGAAAAAACTCACGTTCTCACTTCCTCACATCTGCACAGATACTCGTAGGCGACACGATTCAGACGACGCTCGTCGACGTCTTCCACAGCATCCGATGGCGATGGAGACGGTAGGGTGGTGGTTCCGTTTTGATGTGGTGGTGGTGGATGGTGGTGGTTTGTTTCCATAGTTTCTGGAATTTTCCACTGGGTTTGAAGATAAAGAGAGAGAGAGAGAGAGAGAGAGAGAGA
>LR544478.1:0-43827 GCA_900536305.3 Caenorhabditis sp. 40 LS-2015
TTCGCGTAGGCTTTCGTCCTCCTCGCTTTTCTCAGCTCCTCTGACTCTATTAATCAAATTCACTGTTTCCAAGTCCTCCTCCTTAACAATGCTCTCAATCTTTTTAGCCAATTCAATTGCCTCATCGACATCCTCTGGTGTATCTCTTTCGAGCATTTTGGTCTTGATTCGATGCGACAATCCTCTAACGAACCGGTTGATCTTGATTTCTCTGCGTTGGTCATCTTCAAGCGCTGGGAGTTCGGCTCTGGCCGTATTAGTCACTCTTTTTGCGAATTTCACGATTGATTCGTTTGGTCTCATTTTCATCTGAGAAAGATTATTCATTTCTTTATCTCTCCCTTCATGGATTCGAAGTTTGTTCGCCATTGCTTGAGTCAGGATAGCGAAGTCCGCCTTCTCTTCGGCAGTCAGGCCGTCATATTTTAGACGCGCTGATCCCGTCAGCAATCGTGGAAAAACCGCGATCGTGAGGGGTCTGCCAAGTCTGAGAGCGTTTGCTTCTAGAACATACTTCTCGACCCATTGAACGAACGAATCGTCATCTTTTTCCCCGGTAAACTTGGGGATGGTAGTAAGTAGGGCTTCGGTCGCTGACTTGATGTCCTTGAAAGTCAGGCGACGGCCTTCCGGAGCCGGTGGACGGGCGCCAGGCGCTTGGTCCTCTCCGGGTTCGGGGTTGTCTGCACGAGCCTCCTCGGGTCTCAATGGGAGTCGTGCTCGGTTGCGGTCAAAGTGGGCTCTGGGAACCCGGCGATTTCTAAGCTGTAACATGCCTTCGGTAACAATGATAACTCCCTCTGCCCTTTTATACTTTTTTTTTCTTATCAGGTGCCCCGCCTCATCATCATTTTTTTTTCATCATTTTCCCTCATTGTCGTCATTAAATTCCTGTGACGTTGTTGGTGCCTAGTTTCTGTCTTCCTTATCAGCACATTTTTGGGTGATCCTGCAAATTTTATGGCCTTCCACTGTATGTTGTCTGGTGGTTTGTGACTCTGTGATCTGATGACTCTGCAACTTTTGATGACTGAAAATTTTGTGACCTCGAGCTTACGATGGCTCTGTAGCTTAATGATTTTGTGAAATTTCTCTCGATGACGGCGTAACCTGGATGATCCTGAAGTTTTTGTTATGTGTGTTCAAAGTATGATGTTTGAAAAATTTATTTTATTGGGTTAACTTGTCATCTAAAATTAACAATCATCTGCGAATGAGGTTTTGATCTGCGTTCACTGGTGATAGGAGGTCAAATGCTTGCGATTGCATTTGTTGTCTGCGACACTCTCCTCCGTGATTTAGGTTACAATTTATGCATACATTGGAGGTTATCGCATGCGCCAACCTCTGGCTGGCGGAGATCCTGGAACACTCATACGAGTGGTGTCCGCCGTTGCGCTCTTCGCAGGAGACTTTTTGTTTCTTCATGGCTGGACTTTCAATCGACTTCCACTCGTCTTCGGGACGAAGCTTGGCCAATTCTCTCTGGAGCACGGCTTGGTTCTCAATGACCTTAATAAACACGTTCAATAAAGGTATTCAATACTAATGGAAATAATCACCTTATGAAGGCCGCGATCCAACGACTGCAGCATCTTTTCGATACCTAGCAATTTTGCAGCAACTTCATCGACAACTTTTCCATCTTCCATGAAGATTTCGTCATCGATTGTGAGATTCGACGTTTGTATTTCCATCTGAAAACTTTTCAGTTTATCTGAATTTTGAGAATGGCAAAATTTTTGCGGTTTGACATCTTACGGAAAATTTTAAAATTAATAAAATTTGAAATTGAAAATGATGTCGTTTCTCTTCCTTGGTTGCTTTTATAGTGGGGATTTTTCTTTTCCTTCCCAATCATTTCCCTTTCTTTGCGTCTCCCCGTCGGACGTCTTCATTTTCCCCACTATTTCTGCTTCGTATGTGCTATTTCTTCCGAATATTACGTTTACAACCCTTAGTTATACCGTTTACAACTCTTTTTCATAACATATCTTTGCTTTTGATGAGGTTGAATTTCCTGGAGGTTTTCTCGAGTTTCCGGTTCTTCCCGAATTGATTCGTTTTCCAATTTGTTTGTTTTGGTCATCTTTATAAATCTGATTTCTTGAATTTAACTGAAAGAATTTTCAGTACTTCACGTACTTTGAGATTTCGCGCTTCTACTAGGCTCACATCCTCTTAGCCGATCTATGATCGCATAGATCTTCGATCGTGACGGGTCGTAATTGGGCCCTTCGACTTACGTCACATCGATGCCTTGACGTCAATACCTCATTGCATGAAGGTATTTGCCACATTTCTTTTTGCTGGATGACAAACATTTTGTGCAGAGTCTTATCAACTCCGGTTTGTTCCCTTATCATGACTGCCTGTTTTTGCGTCATCCAGTGGACTCTACCCTGTCCAAACAGATTTTCCAGGGTGCATGATTGATTTGAGTCTCAATCAGCTGGTCCGATCTGCCTTTCTCATTTCGCCTGATACAATTCTGAGAAAAAATCTCTAACAGATAGAAAATTTCTCTTTCGTTGTCCGGGTGTTTGGGGGAACTTCTTTTTATCATAAGTTTCATTCCTGACAGATCGCAGTCTTTCTAGATGCATATATTTGTTGAGAAGAGAGGTTCGGTGCGCACCTTGTCAACCTAGTAGTTGGTTTGATCGATATTTTTCAGATTTGGATGTATCTATTCCCCTTTATTCGGAATTGGTGTGTTAAGTTTCTGGTTTGTCCAGCTTCAATAGGGTGCTTCTTCAGGACCGTATTGAACGTGGAATTTGTATGGGTTCTTTGCACTCTTGAATTCTGCCATGCGAGTTCGACAAGAAAAGTATATTCTTGTCCGAGGTGAACCTCCATGTAATTACAAAAGATGTACGACTTGGTTCCTGTGTCGTAACCCTTGTAATCGTGTGTGTAGCGGTTTCATATAATGTTTTACTTAACACTTGACTTCACATGACTTCATATATGATCATCATTGTGCTCATCCAAGACGATGGGCCATCTGCCTTTGTCAACGCCGAGGAGACTCGAATGTAAGCCTATTTTCAAATTTTGCGAATTTCTGAAATTTTTGATTTCAGGGCGTCTTCTAACCCACGTCATGAGAATGCTCCTGGCTGCACAGCTGCAATTGGCAGCTGCGAATTAGCTGGCGAACAAGGCACTTTCGATACGGAATATTCTCCCCTACCAATTTTTTTTCATTTTTCCCATCCCTTGCTTTCACATTTCTACATCTAACCCATCCCATTCGCCATTTTCATAGTTTATCCTTCTGATTGTTTTCAATTTATTGAGTTAATGAACTCGGATTAGTCAGTTTCACTCATTCTCTCTCCTGACAGCCGGCCGTTTTGTTGTCATGTGTACTACGCCGCATTTTTGTTTCCGTTTGTCTTGTAATCCGTGGAAAATGTGTTGTTGTCAGATGACGAGAATGAATTCAGAATTTGACTGAAAATAAAACAAAGAAGGCAGTGTTCCCCCATGATTTGATATTCTTACTTGATACCTCCACTTCTCAAAGAATCATTCTGTCTACTTCCGCCCAGTTCGTTTGTCGTCCGCTCGCTTCGCTCACTCAGACTGGCCAGACTGGACAGGGTCTTCCGCCCTGTGTTGATTTAAATACTTCTCGGCGCCTTCGGTTCCTCGAATTGGTGTCTGCGGCGCCAATACAGACCTAGTTCTACGTTTTTCCAAGCCAGGCATAGTAAACCCATTGTTTCTGCAACGAAACAATTTTCGATAGCTACTCTCCTTTTCGATCCAGGATCAACTACCGTATCCCTCCTCCTCTCTCTCTTGAAAATAAAGTGCTCGCTGTTGGGAAGTATTGGCTTCAAACAAGTCTTAAAAACGCAAAACTGGAGTTTTTTCTACCGTTTTTCTGCATTCTCCCCCAGAAGAAAAATATTGGGAATCAACTCTGCTAAAAATCTGAAGAAAATATTGTAGAATTCTCGAAATCGAAGGGGGATAAGGTCGAGAAACTGGAAAATGTCACAAGTCCGGTCAAAACCGTGAACATTTTTATTTTTCTCACATTTCCATTCGAGAAATTAATTATCAAACAGAAGCAAAAAGAATTTCGGGAAAAAGTTGAAAACTAACAACTTTATGAAAAAAACAAAATTAGCACTGAAAAGTGATTTTCCCATTTTTTGAAAAAATTTCCAACTAAAGTTGTTTTAAATTTTACATTCAAAGAAGTGAATTTTTTCGCAGTTGGTGGAACCTAAATCGATCGTCCCCCCTCGTGTTTTTTGGTGGTTTTGCAGCCGTATCTTTACGGGTCTTGAAAACTTTTGTGTTCTGACGTTGTGGACGCATTCGCCGTGATTGACTTGGTAACGAGAGAAAAAATCAGACAAATCGGCACAGCCGTTCTCGAGAAAAACGTCTGAAAGTGAAAAACCGACAAAAATGTGTCTTGTTCAAACTTTTTACTATAACTGTTTTTTGAGAAGAGTCATGATTTATTGTACACTTTTCCTCTTAACCAATGACGTGAAAAACTGACATGCAAAATTTCAGATCCGTAGCTTCAAAACTCGAATTTTACAACTAATTAAAGTGTGAAAATCGTGAATTTTCTCAAGCCAAAAACAGAAGATTTTTGGAGAATGAGCACTACGCGGCTCATTCTGAAGCTACAAACATGAAAGTGATACTGTTGCAGAGAGAATGGAGCAGACTACAAAATGCAGAAAGAATCTCGCAAATTGGTTCATAATGTCCCGCGTTATAAGCGCACAAAGAGACACCGAACGAGGTCCGCATCAGGCACCGCCCTTTTACACACAAAATACGGTGGACGGCGGAAAACGGGAGATGTCCGTACACTGGATACACTACCCCCCTCCTCTTTCTTTTACCTCACTCGTGCCTTGGTACCCAGTACAACAGCAAGAACGTGCTAGGGGGCGAGTTGATAAAACGATGAATTTTTGGAAAAGGAGCCTCGCGAGGGGCTCCGACAATACATACAAAGCGTTCCCTGGAGGCACCAACCGATCGAATCTCTAGGAGCGCTTCTAGTTCACTTATTAGGAATGTGTGTTCTGTTGGCAAGCGAAAAACCTAAGAACTGATGACAAAATCGGCCAGAAACCCCGGGTTAAAATTCAAATTCCTGAGTGCGACAGAGCGCGCTTGCGCCAATGCAGGTACGCGGCGAATTCAAATATGAATTCGTAAGGCTTTGAAGAGTTGATTTCAGGGAAAAATCGGATAGATATCCGACACCCTTTGTGTTTTTTGACATGAAAAACTCAGTGTGGACAACAGAAATGACGGATAGAAGGCCTCTTCAGAAAACTCGACAGGAACCAATTTTCTATGAAAAATGAAGTTATCGAAATGTTCTGAGAAATGTCAAGATTAATCAAACGTTGAAATCCAACTTTCAGCTTTTTTTTCAAACTATCCGGTCCTTCCAATTGAACGCCAGTATTCTATTTTTTCCCACTTTGTGTCCTTTGACATGATTTACTCGGTGTGAACATCAGACAGGACGGCAAGAAGGGTTCCAATAGAATAACTCGACCGAAACTAGTTTTGTTTATGGAAAATGAAATCATTTGAAAATTCTGAGAAAAGTCGAGAGTTTTCAAAAGTTGAAACACAATTTTCAGCTTTTCATTTCAGACGTTTAAATCCTTCCAATTGAACGTCATACTTCTACGATTTCCACGGGGAAAAAGAAAGGCCCCAAAGTTTGGTTCCTTGTTTGCTTACATTTACACGAGAAATGTTCCGAACAAGATGTTTTTTTTGAAAAGTATTAATTATTTGTATAAAACATTTCCGATTATTCTTCTCCATCTTCTTGGGCATCTTCTTCATCCTCATGGTCTTCTCTTCATTTTCGGATCCGACGCGTGTGACTGCTGGCTCGATGAAATCTACGTGGTTCTTAGGAACCTGGATCCTTCGGGAACCCATCACTGATGCCAAAGTGGTCTAGATCTTGGGAGGTGGTAGTGGGTGGTCGTCCTGGCATCAATTGGTTCTACGGAACCTGGATCCTTTGGGACGGATGACGGAACACGGATGACGGAACACGGATGACGGAACACGGAGGACGGATGACGGAACACGGATGACGGAACACGGATGACGGAACACGGAGGACGGAACACGGAACACGGAGGACGGAGGACGGAGGACACACCCTACCAAATTTTTATCCATTTTTTTCGGGGGGTCCAGACACCCTACCAAATTTTTATCCAGTGATGGGATCCCGAAGGATCCAGGTTCCGAAGAACCACTTGATGCCAGGATGACCACCCAACTACCACCTCCCAAGATCTACCACCACCCAATAATTAGAAATTTATTAACTACCACCACCCAAGAAAATGCGTTTTCATGTTGTCAGACGAAGAAAACGAATTCATAAACAAAACAGAATAGACAGTGATTCCCCATGATCCGATATTTTTACTTGATATATCCACTTCTCAAAGAATCATTCTGATCTTCTTCAGCCTAGTCTGCCCGTCCTCCGCACGCTTCGCACGCTCAGACTGGCCAGACTGGACAGGGTATTCGGAAAATTTTCCGATAGCCACTTTCATTTTCGATACAAGATCAACTACCGTATCCCACCTCCTCTCTCTTGAAAATAAAATGCGCGCTATTGGGAAGTAATGGCTTCGAAAAGGTCTCAAAAACGCAAGAATGGATTTTTTTTTCTTGCGGTTTCTTGCATTTTCCTTCTGAAAGAAAGAATTGGAATCAGTTCAGCTGAGTAGGACAGCTGTGTGGATTTTCGGGATGTTGGAACGCAACTCGAACAAAGTGAGTTTATTTTTAATGCTCCAAAAGAAAGTAGCTTCTTACATTAGGTGTTGATGTTCCAAGTCGAAAAACGAGACGTCGCCACGCTCCTTCCCCTTATCAGAGATCACGTGTTGAACGGTAAGTCAGCATTTTCCATTTCCACTAAGGGATTTTCGTGACATGGTGTAAGAGCATTTTCTTTCTATTAGGTTGTCCGGAAAGTAATCAGTTATTTTGGACCAAAATTCAAAAGAAGTTTATTCAATCGGAAGAGCTCTTCCATAATTTTTATATTGTTTATTGTTTTTCATGGTATCTTGGTAGCACTGTGAAACTTTTTCGATTCCGTTGACGTAGATCTCAGGAAGTTGCAGGCTGAAGAAGTCACCTTGGGACTTTTTTTCATCCAATCTTCTATCGGATCGTGTTCCCTGTAGATGCTTCTGAACAAACGGGTAAGTGGAAAAAAGTTAGAGCCATGTCTGGACTATAAGTTGAACAAGGGAGCACTTTGATACCTAGACTCCGCATTTTGTGGCCACTCGTCAAAGTAGCCGGTACCGTTGTCCCGAAGCGAAGAGACATGGTTAGCTCCTGGGCGTAGACGGCAACGGAATCTTATCATTTTTCGCATGAAATGACAATAGACACAGGCAATGACGATGCTGTTATCCGGAAGAAGCTCTCAAAAAAACACGCCCGACAGTTCCACCAGATAGTCAAAAACTCATTTTTCTCATGAATCCCTCCTTGAGTGTTGATTTGTGGCGCGTCTCCCTGTTGGGCACACTGGTGATTTTTATCGTAGGAAACATAAAGTCACTATCTCTTTCATATCCAGCCACAAAATTTTGAATCCCACCGTAGTTCGGCTTCCGAGCCACCAAAGACGGAGGTCGCAAAGCGCTTTTTACTGCATGACAGTCAGTTGATGTGAAAAAGTTGATCATGCTTTGGCTGACGTTCGCTTTGTCGAGTGTGCTTGTATTCAGTATTTTTGGATAGGACAAGGGCAGAAGATAACCAGCGGACGATCAACCTTGGTTCCTCTTCTATGGCGGTGACAATATCAGTCTATGTATCAGCCTTTTGGTGTTTAGACCTTGGTTGAGCATAAAGGTTGTAACTTTCGTGCGAGATATTTTTGAACCAGAAGGGAACTATGTTGCAAAGTGTCAACTGTTCACCTACAACATCACAAATATTTCGATGAGTTTCCGTGGATGGGCTTCTTTTGACAAGACAATTCAAAAAACCTCCTCGGGGTGCATGTTTGTCTTGGGCCATGGTTTCCTCCATTGCTATGCTATCCGGTAAGACTTTTTTGTATTTTTCAGCGAGAGGATTGAGCATGATAAATATACAGAAAACAGAAAGAAAAGCGTGAATAAGGATGAGCTGTGAGTGCACTTCAAAAATACTGATTACTTTCCGGACAACCTAATATTATTTCGTGCTGCACCTTTTCATATAAAATCTTGTCAAAATAAAATAATTTTTTGATAGCACACTCGCCCTTTAACTGTCCTTTGAAAAATTAACGGTCCCATGAAAGATTTAACGGTCCATTTGATGGTCCCACGGATAAATGGTGAAATACTGATCACAACAGCTGCCATCTTCATATTTACAGGGTGGCTGAAAAGTATGTGGTTTTTTTGACGCGAGCTCTTGGCAGCACGCCAAGACCAATTTGACCAAATTTCAAAAACTTTTCGAATATTTTGAGACTAGGAGAGTTATGTAAGAGACCACAAATACAAATGTGTGATGACTTCCCCTATTACGTTTTCTATGCGAGCTTCTTGACGACACTTCATCATGGCCATTGCCTAGATGCGCCGCCTATCCGAAATCATTCAGACCGACGGGAGAACTTTCCTTATTGAACCGTTTTCAAGAGATCAAAACGCTCGGAAATTGATGTTGCATGATAGACCAATATCTCTAGAACATACTCTGAAAAAAAGTAAAATGTTTCGGTATTCGGTTATGCTCTTAGCAGGGTTGACAGCTGAAGGTTAAGTTCACTGGATCATCATTGATGAAATCATGAAGATAAGTGCAGAGATTAACAAAAGTCCGGTTTTGAGAAGTGCTACGTTTTCCTGGGTCGCTAGTTTCTTCGAAAAGTCACAATTTAACTTTTTCAAAAACTGAACGCCGTCCCATGGCTTCAATACCTCAAAATCCGCACTCCACCCTTATTTTCTGCGCTCTGGAGTGAGCATATATTGGAATGTCTCGTAGAAGGATCTCAACCGGTCGACTTTTAAGATTAAAAGTAACTTAAAGAGGAAGGTTGTGGCTCGTTTCCACCCAAATTTCAACTGTTTTGGTCAACTCCTTCTCAAGTTATGAGACGACAAAGACAAAAACAACCTGCGGCGCAGGGGCTATTTTGAGCGCGTCCTTCTGAAGGCGTGTGTCGAAGCCGGATGATCTAACTTTGAGTAGTTAGTTCAATAATTGTTGTACTAGTTCACTTTCATCAGAATATGAACTTATCTCGATTGTCGCACAAGCCAATTTTTTTTCACTGCACTCCAAAACAAAAAAACCACATACTTTTCAGTCACCCTGTATATTTCTTCGTTTCAGATGCACAATTCCTCGTTTATTTGGAACTGGCCTCGTTCTCTGGATCAAATGTTGCAACAAACGAAAAAGATTTTTAATTCCATTCAATACTCTTACAAACTGGAGAATGCATCTTACGAACAACTGTCAACATTGCAGCAGTTTTGAAATTCCAACCGTAAGTGTTTGCATTTATTGATCTCGAATACCTTAGGGACGAAATTTCCAGAATTCAAATCTTCTTCCACAGCGATGACGCTTTATCACTGTTCCTCTGCTTCTTTTCTTGAAGCCAAAAGACAATCCTTTCAATTGAACGTCAGTATTCGACTTATTGGTCAGGCGCACAGACAAAGCTCTCAGAATATCTCGCCGCACATTTGAACTCTTTCCAGTTCAGTTTCGCGGCGCTGAACTCATGTTTATTTCGGGAGGCAAACTTTAACTGGGAAGAGATCGAAAACAAGGCAAGATATCCTGAGAACTTTGACTGTGCGCTTTTAAAAGTGTGCCAACAGAACACACATTCCTAATAAGTGAACTATTAGGGTGTTCGGAAAGTTCCGGTCATTTTTAGCGTCTCAGAACTTTAATGTAAAATGTGTCAAAACGATGTCGTATAAATTAAAGGTAATGACCGTTGTTATCGATGACTTACTGCCAACGTCCCACCAAATTATGGATGCCTTCCCTCCAGAACCCCGGTGACTGCGAGTTGAAAAAGGAAATCAACAAATTTTTGACCTCCGGTCTTGAGGTGAACTTTTTTCTGCCAAGGTGGCGTGGAAGATGGCTGGATGAGTGGTAGTCAGAGGATGCAAGGTTGGGGCTATACAGTGGGTGAGGCAGAATGGTTCAGTCATATCCAGCAAGCTTGGCCTTGGTCTTCCTTTCCGCATAAGGTCGCGCAGTGTTATGTTGAAATGAAACTTCAATGATTTCTCCGTAATGGAGTTACACGAGAAGTCTTAGTTTTCTCAACCGACAAGAGTAGACATCGGCCGTAATAGCAACACCATCATCTGGCAGCTCCCAACACTCCACCCCTTGGATAGATCACAATACCAAAACCGTCACTTTTTATCATGAGTTTCATGTTTCGGGACGTCAGCTGGCTGTGCGGGTTTATCACTCCACTCGGTTTTCCGCTCACTGTCATCACACATAACCCATGTATCTTCACCAGTAATGATTCGATCCAAAGATCCATGTGTGCAATGCAAAGTGAGAAGATTCAAGCAAGTGTCCACACGTGGGTCCAAGTTGTGTTGAGTCGAAATGTGTGCAAGATTTCTCCGTAGTTTTTTTACTACGCCAAGAGTTCCCAACCCATGATCATTGACGGAAGGCTTGCTCGAAGTGTCCTTAATAAATTCCGCACAGTTTAGAATGGGTCCCTTTCAACCTCGGTTTTCAATGCATCCAAATCTAAGCCCATTGGCTTTCCTGAACGTGAATGATCGTCCATCGTAAATTCTACTTTTTCAAATTGATGAAACCAGGCCATGATGGTAGTTCGAAAGGGTGTATCTTTATTTTAAACCTCCACTTATCGACGATCAATACCAGCAATTTTCCGGTCAGATAGAAACAAAAGAAAATGACATTCCAAAAATGTAAATTTTTGGGGACCAAAACGTTGGGCATATCTCACTGCCCGAGAAGAGGAGAATGGTTTCAGTCACAGTGCTGATCCTGTTAGACTCCACCAATATACTGAAATAACGGCAGCTGCCTAGCCTTCACACCGTAGAGAAAACGAAGTTCGAAAACAGCCTATCAAAAATGACCGGAACTTTCCGAACACCCTAATAGAAGCGCTCCTAGAGATTCGATGGGTTGGTGCTTCCAGGGAACGCTTTGTATGTATTGTCGGAGCCCCTCGCGAGGCTCCTTTTCCAAAAATTCATCGTTTTATCAACTCGCCCCCTAGCACGTTCTTACTGTTGTACTGGGTACCAAGGCACGAGTGAGGCAAAAGAAAGAGGAGGGGGGTAGTGTATCCAGTGTACGGACATCTCCCGTCTTCCGCCGTCCACCGTCCTTTGTGTGTAGAAAGGCGGAGCCTGCTGCGGACCTTGTTTAGTGGCTCTTTGTGCGCTTATAACTAGGGGCGTTCTGGACCAATTCGCAAGATTCTTTTTGTATTCTGTAGTCCGGTTTATTCTCTCTGCAACAGTATAACTTGCATATTTTCAGTTTCAGAATAAGCTGAGCAGTGCTTATTTTCCCAAAATCTTCCATTTTTGGCTTGAGAAAATTCACGATTTTCACACTTTAATTAGTTGTAAAATTCGAGTTTTGAAGCTACGGATCTGAAATTTCGCATGTCAGTTTTTCACGTCATTTTCACTTTCAGACGTTTTTCTCGAGAACGGCTGTGCCGATTTGTCTGATTTTTTCTCTCGTTACCAAGTCAATCACGGCGAATGCGTCCACAACGTCAGAACACGAAAGTTTTCAAAACCCGTAAAGATACGGCCGCGAAACCACCAAAAAACACGAGGGGGGACGATCGATTTAGGTTCCACCAACTTGTTTGTTGTTTGTTTATTCATTGAAGGGCACAAGGCCACTGACACAAGATACGAAAAAATAGAAATTTAAACAGGTGAATTCTAGTCAGAATCACCGGATAATCACGGGGTCAATAACCACATTCACGAATAATGCATCCATCCATTCATCCATCCATTCATCCATCCATCAATCCATCCACTGACATATTTTCGGCCATAATTCGGTTAGTTTTGGGAAATTTTGGGATTTTCGGTTAAAATGGGTGTGGCAAAAAAATTAACTTCTTTTAATGTAAAATTTAGAACAACTTTAGTTGGAAATTTTTTCGAAAAACGGGAAAATAACTATTCAGTGCTAATTTTGTTTTTTTCATAAAGTTGTTCGTTTTCAACTTTTTTCCGAAATTCTTCTTGCTTTCATTTGGTAATGAATTTGTCTAATGGGAAATTAAAAGAAATAAGAATGTTCACGGTTTTGACCGGACTTGTGACATTTTCCAATTTTTCGACCTTATTCCCCTTCGATTTCAAGATTTCTACATTATTTTCATTAGATTTTTAGCAGAATTAATTTCAAATCTTTTTCTCTCAAGGGAGAATGCAAAAAACCGCAAGACAAAAGCTCCATTCTTGCGTTTATAAGACTTTTTTGAAACCAATACTTCCCAACAGCGCGCACTTTATTTTCAAGAGCGTGGAGGTGGGATACGGTAGTTGATCCTGGATCGAAAAGGAGAGTAGCTATCCAAAAACTTTCCAAATACTCTGTTTTGTCTGGCCAGTCTGAGCGAGCGAAGCGTGCGGAGGACGGGCAAACTACGCTGAAGAAGATCAGAATGATTCTTTGAGAAGTGGAGATATCAATTAAAAATATCGGATCATGGGGGACCATTGTCAGTGTTCCTGTGAATTCTGTAATAGAAGCACATGTGCTTCTTTCACACTATCCTTATCCGATATCCGAGGCATCGCTAATCTATCCAAAATACGCGCTATCTCTGAGTTTTTCCTTTGCTCCAATCTCACCGTCCTTGCTTTCACCTAAACGTTTCTTGATGATTCTATACAATCTAACCTGTTCACCCAGCATCGCAAATCCATAATTCGTCGCCATCTCAATATCTACTTCTACCACCACTACCCCTCTCATCGGTCTGAAATCCTCAGTTGCCTCCTTAGGGGTCCCAATGACTCCGTTGCCTTCCAGGAAGGGGTAATGGTGGTAGAAGTAGATATCGAGATGGGTGAGGGAGACGGTGGATTCGAATAGAAAAGCCACACCGCCTCCTCTCGCTTCAGAATGAGCGGTGGAGAAGCGGTCGCGACGAATTATGGATATGCGATGCTGGGTGAACAGGTTAGATTGTATAGAATTGTCAAGAAACGTTGGCTCTTTATGATTTGACAGGGGTTTTAAGAATATCCTGAAGGATCCTGGAGGATCCTGAAGATCCTCGAAGATCCTGGAGGATCCTAGAAGCAGCCAAACCGAGCCTCGTGGGTTTCTGTTCATGTTTGAACCTCTTCCAAAGTTGGNTAGAATGAGCGGTGGAGAAGCGGTCGCGACGAATTATGGATATGCGATGCTGGGTGAACAGGTTAGATTGTATAGAATCGTCAAGAAACGTTGGCTCTTTATGATTTGACAGGGGTTTTAAGAATATCCTGAAGGATCCTGGAGGATCCTGAAGATCCTTGAGGATCCTGAAGGATCCTGGAGGATCCTGAAGATCCTCGAAGATCCTGGAGGATCCTAGAAGCAGCCAAACCGAGCCTCGTGGGTTTCTGTTCATGTTTGAACCTCTTCCAAAGTTGGGCTGTCCTCTTTGAGACTGGAAGTTTCCACGGTTATCGTAACCTTGTTGCTGGAACCCTCTTCTTTGTCCGAACTGTTGAAACCCATTTCCTCTGGAAGGATATTGATTTCTCTGGTTTGGGTATCCTTGCCCATTCGAGTAGCTGATTCGCTCTATGAGCTGGCGTTGTCTTTTTGCTTCAATTGTGAGTTGTTTGACTTGTTCGCGTAGGCTTTCGTCCTCCTCGCTTTTCTCAGCTCCTCTGACTCTATTAATCAAATTCACTGTTTCCAAGTCCTCCTCCTTAACAATGCTCTCAATCTTTTTAGCCAATTCAATTGCCTCATCGACATTCTCTGGTGTATCTCTTTCGAGCATTTTGGTCTTGATTCGATGCGACAATCCTCTAACGAACCGGTTGATCTTGATTTCTCTGCGTTGGTCATCTTCAAGCGCTGGGAGTTCGGCTCTGGCCGTATTAGTCACTCTTTTTGCGAATTTCACGATTGATTCGTTTGGTCTCATTTTCATCTGAGAAAGATCATTCATTGCTTTATCTCTCCCTTCATGGATTCGAAGTTTGTTCGCTTGAGTCAGGATAGCGAAGTCCGCCTTCTCTTCGGCAGTCAGGCCGTCATATTTTAGACGCGCTGATCCCGTCAGCAATCGTGGAAAAACCGCGATCGTGAGGGGTCTGCCAAGTCTGAGAGCGTTTGCTTCTAGAACATACTTCTCGACCCATTGAACGAACGAATCGTCATCTTTTTCCCCGGTAAACTTGGGGATGGTAGTAAGTAGGGCTTCGGTCGCTGACTTGATGTCCTTGAAAGTCAGGCGACGGCCTTCCGGAGCCGGTGGACGGGCGCCAGGCGCTTGGTCCTCTCCGGGTTCGGGGTTGTGTGCACGAGCCTCCTCGGGTCTCAATGGGAGTCGTGCTCGGTTGCGGTCAAGGTGGGCTCTGGGAACCCGGCAATTTCTAAGTTGTAACATGCCTTTCGGTAACAATGATAACTCCCTCTGCCCTTTTATACTTTTTTTTTCCTTATCAGGTGCCCCGTCTCATCATCATTTTTTTTTCATCATTTTCCCTCATTGTCGTCATTAAATTCCTGTGACGTTGTTGGTGCCTAGTTTCTGTCTTCCTTATCAGCACATTTTTGGGTGATCCTGCAAATTTTATGGCCTTCCACTGTATGTTGTCTTGTGGTTTGTGACTCTGTGATCTGATGACTCTGCAACTTTTGATGACTGAAAATTTTGTGACCTCGAGCATACGATGGCTCTGTAGCTTAATGATTTCGTGAAATTTCTCTCGATGACGGTGTAACCTGGATGATCCTGAAGTTTTTGTTATGTGTGTTCAAAGTATGATGTTTGAAAAATTTCTTTTATTGGGTTAACTTGTCATCTAAAATTAACAATCATCTGCGAATGAGGTTTTGATCTGCGTTCACTGGTGATAGGAGGTCAAATGCTTGCGATTGCATTTGTTGCAGGCGGGACGTCTGCGACACTCTCCTCCATGATTTAGGCTACAATTTATGCATACATTGGAGGTTATCGCATGCGCCAACCTCTGGCTGGCGGAGATCCTGGAACACTCATACGAGTGGTGTCCGCCGTTGCACTCTTCGCAGGAGACTTTTTGTTTCTTCATGGCTGGACTTTCAATCGACTTCCACTCGTCTTCGGGACGAAGCTTTGCCAATTCTCTCTGGAGCACGGCTTGGTTCTCAATGACCTTAATAAACACGTTCAATAAACGTATTCAATACTAATGGAAATAATCACCTTATGAAGGCCGCGATCCAACGACTGCAGCATCTTTTCGATACCTAGCAATTTTGCAGCAACTTCATCGACAACTTTTCCATCTTCCCTGAAGATTTCGTCATCGATTGTGAGATGCGACGTTTGTATTTCCATCTGAAAACTTTTCAGTTTATCTGAATTTTGAAAATGGCAAAATTTGCGCGGTTTGACATCTTACGGAAAATTTTAAAATTAATAAAATTTGAAATTGAAAATGATGTCGTTTCTCTTCCTTGGTTGCTTTGCTTTTGGTTTTCTTATACATACGTGCCTTCTTGTTCCCACTGTTCATTCCTTTCTGATGCTCTCGTTGTGTTTTTCTTTTCTGTGACCACATCTAGTTTTCAGACATGGACGAATTGGATTTTCTGGATTTTCGCGTTCCGGGATAGGCTCAGGGTCAGTTTCTGTGGTCGGGTTGAGATTTCTACCAGTAGATCGATTTTGAAATTCAGACCATT
This sequence comes from Caenorhabditis sp. 40 LS-2015, assembly GCA_900536305.3. Lineage (NCBI taxonomy): Eukaryota > Metazoa > Nematoda > Chromadorea > Rhabditida > Rhabditidae > Caenorhabditis > Caenorhabditis tribulationis. The sequence goes on from LR544478.1 coordinate 15,967, forward strand.
AATCTACTCATGTAGTCTATGAAAACAAATGTCTTATTTTCCTGTTTTGCTTCATCTGAAAGATGAATATTCCGGTTGAGATTGTATATTTGTTTTTGATGAGGTTGAATTTCTTTGAGGTTTTCTCGAGTTTCCGGTTCTTCCCGAATTGATTCGTTTCCAATTTGTTTGTTTTGGTCATCTTTATAAATCTGAATTCTTGAATTTAACTGAAAGAATTTTCAGTACTTCACGTACTTTGAGATTTCGCGCTTCTACTAGGCTCACATCCTCTTAGCCGATCTATGATCGCATAGATCTTCGATCGTGACTGATCGTAATTGGGCCCTTCGACTTACGTCACATCGATGCCTTGACGTCAATACCTCATTGCATGAAGGTATTTGCCACATTTCTTTTTGCTGGATGACAAACATTTCGTGCGGAGTCTTATCAACTCCGGTTTGTTCCCTTATCATGACTGCCTGTTTTTGCGTCATCCAGTGGACTCTACCCTGTCCAAACAGATTTTCCAGGGTGCATGATTGATTTGAGTCTCAATCAGCTGGTCCGATCTGCCTTTCTCATTTCGCCTGATACAATTCTGAGAAAAAATCTCTAACAGATAGAAAATTTCTCTTTCGTTGTCCGGGTGTTTGGGGGAACTTCTTTTTATCATAAGTTTCATTCCTGACAGATCGCAGTCTTTCTAGATGCATATATTTGTTGAGAAGAGAGGTTCGGTGCGCACCTTGTCAACCTAGTAGTTGGTTTGATCGATATTTTTCAGATTTGGATGTATCTTTTTCCCTTTATTCGGATTTGGTGTGTTAAGTTTCTGGTTTGTCCAGCTACAATAGGGTGCTTCTTCAGGACCGTATTGAACGTGAAATTTGTATGGGTTCTTTGCACTCTTGAATTCTGCCATGCGAGTTCGACAAGAAAAGTATATTCTTGTCCGAGGTGAACCTCCATGTAATTACAAAAGATGTACGACTTGGTTCCTGTGTCGTAACCCTTGTAATCGTGTGTGTAGCGGTTTCATATAATGTTTTACTTAACACTTGACTTCACATGACTTCATATAAGAGAAAAGACAATCAATGAAATCGAGTAACTGATAACCAAAAAGAGCCTCGAACCTGACCGACAGCTCTCTTTTATGGAGCGCTTATCAGTTAGGTTCCGGGTGGAGTTAAGGCGAGACCTGTGCCTTGACACGATCAACGGAAGGAGAGTAGCATCGCGTCTGTCTGGAACGCGAAACATCGCGACCTGGGAAAATTGCGATCGGAAGACGATTGGGCAAATCACACTTACGCGATTAATACCACAGGGAACCACACTTGGGGACCAGTGTTTTTGTCGACTTTTGGGATCAATTTTTTTTTTGGGGACTGTCGGTCCCAATATGGGACCAGTGTGTCATCGATAGGACCACTAAAACCGAAAAGAGCCATCTTTCTGGACTTGTAGAAAATGTAGCCATTCAATCTGACAACTTCAAAGTTTTCAGATTTATCAAATTATGTGTTTTTTCTAAACTCACTTCTGAAATTGCAATGGAACAACTCCAATATGCCATTTGGTGAATGCGTTTCCTTTTCACTGTAAATTCAAGTTCTGCTGTTTTTCATGACTCGAAAACTCACTCTCTAAAACAGAGGTCTCTAAACAGTTGAAGCCGAAGAAGGAGGGGTTAATGATGTCTGTAAATATTTCATTTTCCTTAAGTGAACTGTACTTTCTCAACAATTTTACCTATCATGATTTTGAATATTACTGTAGAATTGAGATAAAAAATTGAAATTTACAGAAAATCAGATAATACAAAAAAGAAAAGAGGCTCCATTCAGAAAGGTGCCAGAGGGAGAGTGAAAGAAATGTGCATAAGAGAAATGATAGAATGAATATACCCATTTCTTATCTTTCCTTATTGACTCTCACAATTGGCAGAGGCAAACATGCTAACATTGATGAGAAAATGATAATAAACGGAATCAAAAAGCATTAAAAAGGGTGAGCAGACATCATACCACTTGAGGGAGTAAACTGTCACGCAATTACTAAGAAAAAATGAATTGCGGATGTCGTGTTGATTTGCGGAGAAGTTCGACGGTAGACTAACGACTTCTGGTCAAGAAGAGGAGGTGTTGTGGGGTTAACTGTTCTGTTTTTTCATACGACTTTCTGCTGAATTGATTTTTAATATTTCTTCTTAACTGTATTAGTACCAAAGTGTTACCCTCTGATCCGAACGACTATGGGGGCAAAAAGTCGCCCACCTAGATGTAAGAACTTCTGTAGGGGGAATTTTTGAAGAAATTCTTTTTTCTCGAGTTATGGCAAATTTTCAAAATTGCCATAACTCGAGAAAAATTAATTTTTTCAAAAATTCCCCCTACAGAAGTTCTTACATCTAGGTGTGCGACTCTTTGCCCCCATAGTCGTTCGGATCAGAGGGTAACACTTTGGTACTAATACAGTTTAGAGGGGGAACACAAAAAACCGCGAGGCGAAAACTCCATTCTTGCGTTTATAAGACTTGTTTGAAGCCAATACTTCCCAACAGCGCGCACTCTTTTCTCAAGAGAAAGGAATTGGGATACGGTAGTTGATCCTGGATCGAAAGTGAGAGTGGTTACCGGAAATTGTTTCGTTGCAGAAACAATGGATTTACCTTCTTCTTATGTAAATAAAGTACTTCCCGACAATGCCACCACACGGACATAATAGTGGCAATCAAGATATCGACCTCAAGCGAGTATGCGATCAAGGACCCCGAATGGATTCAAACGATGTCTAGTGGGCAAGAGGAGAGAAGAAAAGGACCATTTGAACCATAAATTCGCGTTTTGTTGTCGTACTTTTGAAGACGCACTGACAAAGTTCTCAGAACGTCTTGCCGCACATTTGAACTCTTTCGAGTTCAGTCTCACGGTGCCAAGTTTATATTTACATTTGGGCGGCGAAATTCAACTGGGAACAGATCAAAAGCACGGCAAGAAATTCTGAAAACTTCGTCTGTACGCTTTCAAAAGTGTGCCAACAGAACACAAATGTATCATAGGTCCTAGAAAGTCAATCGGTTCGTACCTCCAGGGAACGCTTTGTAGGTATTTCCGGAGTCCCTTGCGAGGCTCCTTTTCCAAAATTTATTACTCATGTATGTTTCGGTTAGTGCACTGTTAGTGTACTGGGTACCAGAGTATTAGTTGAGAGAAAAGGAAGACGCGGGGAGGTAGTGTATCCAGTGTACGGACATCTCCCGGTTTCCGCCGTCCACCGTGTTTTGTGTGTAAAAGGGCGGTGCCTGATGCGGACCTCGTTTGGTGTCTCTTTGTGCGCTTATAACGCGGGACATTCCGAACCAATTTGCGAGATTCTTTCTGCATTTTGTAGTCCGCTTCATTCTCTCTGCAACAGTATAACTTTCATATATTCAGCTTCAGAGTAAGCTGAGCAGTGCTTATTTTCCCAAAACCTTCCATTTTTGGCTTGAGAAAATTCACGATTTTCACACTTTAATTAGTTGGAAAATTCGAGTTTTGAAGATTAAAAAAAAAAAAATTTGAACATGACACATTTTTGTCGGTTTTTCACTTTCACGCGTTTTTTTCGAGAACTGCTGGACCGATTTGTCTGATTTTTTGGGTGTGGCAAAAAAATTCACTTCTTTTAATGTAAAATTTAAAACAACTTTAGTTGGAAATTTTTCCTAAAAATGGGAAAATCACTTTTCAGTGCTAATTTTGTTTTTTTTTCATAAAATTGTTAGTTTTCAACTTTTTTCCGAAATTCTTCTTGCTTCCATTTGGTAATCAATTTTTCTAATGGAAAGTTGAAAGAAATAAAAATGTTCTCGGTTTTGACCGGACTTGTGACATTTTCCAATTTCTCCACCTTATCCCCCTTCGATTTCGAAAATTCTACATTATTTTCATCAGATTTTTTGCTGAATTGAATTCAAATCTTTTTCTTCAGGGAGATAATGCGAAAAACCGCAAGAAAAAGACTCAATTTTAGCGTTTATAAGACGTTTTTTGAAACCAATGCTTCCCAACAGCGCGCACTTTATTTTCATGTTTTTTTTGTACACTTTTCCTCCTAACCAATGACGTGAAAAACTGACATGCGAAATTTCAGATCCGTAGCTTCAAAACTCGAATTTTACAACTAATTAAAGTGTGAAAATCGTGAATTTTCTCAAGCCAAAAATGGAAGATTTTGGGAAAATAAGCACTGCTCAGCTTATTCTGAAACTAAAAATATGCAAGTTATACTGTTGCAGAGAGAATAAACCGGACTACAGAATACAAAAAGAATCTTGCGAATTGGTCCAGAACGCCCCTAGTTATAAGCGCACAAAGAGCCACTAAACAAGGTCCGCAGCAGGCTCCGCCTTTCTACACACAAAGTACGGTGGACGGCGGAAGACGGGAGATGTCCGTACACTGGATACACTACCCCCCCTCCTCTTTCTTTTGCCTCACTCGTGCCTTGGTACCCAGTACAACAGTAAGAACGTGCTAGGGGGCGAGTTGATAAAACGATGAATTTTTGGAAAAGGAGCCTCGCGAGGGGCTCCGACAATACATACAAAGCGTTCCCTGGAAGCACCAACCCATCGAATCTCTAGGAGCGCTTCTAGTTCACTTATTAGGAATGTGTGTTCTGTTGCCACACTTTTAAAAGCGCACAGTCAAAGTTCTCAGGATATCTTGCCGTGTTTTCGATCTCTGCCCAGTTAAAGTTTGCCTCCCGAAATAAACATGAGTTCAGCGCCGCGAAACTGAACTGGAAAGAGTTCAAATGTGCGGCGAGATATTCTGAGAGCTTTGTCTGTGCGCCTTCAAAAGAATGTAACTCCGGTTTTGTTGGTAAATTCTGCTCAACATGACTCCCCAGACCTTTTCGGTGATATTCATATCCGGGGAATAAGCGGGCCATATGAGGACAGGAGTACCATGGTCCGATATCCACGTGATGGTTAGATGAGCGCGGTGACATAGAGCGACATCTTCCTGGTAAGGCAAGTTTCTGTTTTTGTTTCAACGGATGAATGCTATCAAACCACGCCTTATGACGGATATGTACTCGGATGCCTTCATTTTCTTCGAAACGAACCATAACTTCACACGACCTTGAGCACTGATGGCCGTCCACTCCATGAGTCCGCTTCCCTTGAAATCCGTCGAAACAAAAACAGAAACTTGCCTCACCAGGAAGATGTCGCCCTATGTCACCGCGCTCATCGAACCATCAAGTGGATATTTGTATTTTATTGATCAGAAGAAGATATGGGGCAAAAGTTATAACCGAAGTTCTAGATGGATCCCTCACGAGATCAACCTAGAGAATGGGGAATGAAAAGATTGACATGTAATGGTTTTGAAAGAATTTAAAAGAGGGGGAAAGGCAAGGAGACAACTAAAACCGGGCGATGGAGGATTGGGTTAAAGTAGAAAATTGACCAAGAGTTAAAAATTGGGGGGTATTCCTAACAATTGCATTCCAAATTGGGACGGTGGAGAAGAAGAAGTCATCGGTACATTTATCAGAGAGAATCAGGGTCATGGGTCTCCTAGGACAGTCGGAAATTCTGATGAAAGAGGATAATTCAGGCATATAAGAGGCGTCACTAATCATTTTGTAAAGAGGAATTAGTTTAGATTTGAGTCTACGATATCTGATGGAAAAGAGGTCAAGTTGGGAGAGACGATCTTGATAAGAAGAGTATGAGATATTGCATTTCTGTAAGACTTTACGGGTGAAAAAACGGAGTGGGGATTCGAGTTTATGAGAGAGTTATATCAGTTTATGAGAGAGTTATATAAAATTATATCGGACCATGGTACTCCTGTCCTCATATGGCCCGCTTATTCCCCGGATGTGAATATCACCGAAAAGGTCTGGGGAGTCATGTTGAGCAGAATTGACCAACAAAACCGGAGTTACATTCTTTTGAAGGCGCACAGACAAAGCTCTCAGAATATCTCGCCGCACATTTGAACTCTTTCCAGTTCAGTTTCGCGGCGCTAAATTCATGTTTATTTCGGGAGGCAAACTTTAACTGGGAAGAGATCGAAAACACGGCAAGATATCCTGAGAACTTTGACTGTGCGCTTTTAAAAGTGTGCCAACAGAACACACATTCCTAATAAGTGAACTAGAAGCGCTCCTAGAGATTCGATGGGTTGGTGCTTCCAGGGAACGCTTTGTATGTATTGTCGGAGCCCCTCGCGAGGCTCCTTTTCCAAAAATTCATCGTTTTATCAACTCGCCCCCTAGCACGTTCTTACTGTTGTACTGGGTACCAAGGCACGAGTGAGGCAAAAGAAAGAGGAGGGGGGTAGTGTATCCAGTGTACGGACATCTCCCGTCTTCCGCCGTCCACCGTACTTTGTGTGTAAAAGGGCGGTGCCTGATGCGGACCTCGTTTGGTGTCTCTTTGTGCGCTTATAACGCGGGACATTCCGAACCAATTTGCGAGATTCTTTCTGCATTTTGTAGTCCGCTTCATTCTCTATGCAACAGTATAACTTTCATATTTTCATCTTCAGATTGAGCCGAGCAGTGTTCATTCTCTTGAAATCTTCCATTTTTGGCTTGAGGAAAATCACGATTTTCACACTTTAATTAGTTGTAAAATTCGAGTTTTGAAGATTAAAAAAAAGGTTTTTAGCAGAGTTGATTCCAAATCTTTTTCGTCGGGGGTAGAATGCAGAAAAACGGTAGAAAAAAAACTCCAGTTTGCGTTTTTAAGACTTGTTTGAAGCCAATACTTCCCAACAGCGAGCACTTTATTTTCAAGAGAGAGAGGAGGAGGGATACGGTAGTTGATCCTGGATCGAAAGTGAGAATAGCTATCAGAAATTGTTTCGTTGCAGAAACAATGGGTTTACTATGCCTGGCTTGGAAAAACGTAAACTAGGTCTGTATTGGCGCCGCAGACACCAATTCGCGGAACCGAAGGCGCCGAGAAGTATTTAAATCAACACAGGGCCGAAGACCCTATCCAGTCTGGCCAGTCTGAGTGAGCGAAGCAAGCGGACGACGAACAAACTGGGCGGAAGTAGTCTGAATGATTCTTTGAGAAGTGGAGGTCTCAAGTAAGAATATCAAATCATGGGGGAACACTGCCTTCTTTGTTTTATTTTCAGTCAAATTCTGAATTCATTCTCGTCATCTGACAACAACACATTTTCCACGGATTACAAGACAAACGGAAACAAAAATGCGGCGTAGTACACATGACAACAAAACGGCCGGCTGTCAGGAGAGAGAATTAGTGAAAATGACTAATCCGAGTTCATTAACTCAATAAATTGAAAACAATAAGAAGGATAAACTATGAAAATGGCGAATGGGATGGGTTAGATGTAGAAATGTGAAAGCAAGATATGGGAAAAATGAAAAAAAATTGGTAGGGGAGAATATTCCGTATCGAAAGTGCCTTGTTCGCCAGCTAATTCGCAGCTGCCAATTGCAGCTGTGCAGCCAGGAGCATTCTCATGACGTGGGTTAGAAGACGCCCTGAAATCAAACTTTTCAGAAATTCGCAAAATTTTGAAAATAGGCTTACATTCGAGTCTCCTCGACGTCGACAAAGGCGGATGGCCCATCGTCTTGAATGAGCACAATGGTGCTCGTTATCGTTCTTGAGTTCCCAGGCGCTAAAGTTTTGGAGGTAAGTTTTTTAGGTATAAAACGTTTCCCTTACCTCGTGGGTTTTCCGGGACCAAATAATTCTGGTAGGCAACCATCGGGACCAGGATGTAGCGATGAATCATTGTCTCTGAAATGAAAGAGCAATCGATGTTTTTTTCAAATGAAAGTGCGCGATTCGAATCAGAATCGGTTCTTAAAATAAAAATTTTAGAATCGGTTGGAGACTTGGTAGCTGAGAAAACTTAAAGTGGGCATCAAGGCTCTGAACCCCATCTTCTATCCAACGATATGACAATCTCCAGTGACTCACGTTAAACTCTCCTGGTTAGATCTGCAGGTCGACCCGGGTTACTGTAGAAAAGTGAAGAGTGTGAAAAAGCGAGTCCAGTTTTCTGAGAAAGGGAGAAGTTGAAGCGTGACGGATTCAAAAACTCGGAGCGATGGGCGGATTCAGGACGTCTGAAAGAAACGTTTCGAAATAGTTGAAACATCCAGACCAACATGCCATGGACAGTGAAGTAGAGTAGGGCAGAGCTGGGTGATGAAGAGTCGAGGGAGGATGGAATATGCTGACGGATGGTCACTGAAAAGAAAAAAAAACATTTAATAGAAGAATCGAAGCCAAACATACACACAGACAGACATATACTATGAAGATTCGTGTTAACTTACTGAATGATGGACAGGAAGGGAGAGGGGCAGAGCTGGAGAAGAATGAAGGTGGTGATTCTAAATGTGTCGCCAGCTGCAACTCATCTCTTTCTGTGTTGATTTTATTGGTTTTGGCACCAAAATTAGGAATTTTTTGTAGTCGATGTTCGTATATTTCAATTTTCTATAAATTCAAAACTGAGCAAGTTAAGACTCTTCTTCTGTTTTCTCAGTACTAATTTTTAGTGGTTTAGATATTTGTGAAAAAAACAGTAGAAAACTTAGGGCTTGATGCAGAATGCGCTGATTTTTTAATGAACGAAAAATTTAAATGAGTGGGCATCATTGATATCAAAATTAAGCCCTGCGAAAATTTGAGAGACTTTCGTCCTGTGGGGACTCTGCCAGAGTGAGATATCTGTTTACAAACAGACTCTCATCCAAAACTTCGCGTGTTTGTAGTAATTAAAAAGCAACCGAACCTTCAGAAGTTGCCGCCTTCTTTGCACTTGAATACTTCTCGATCGCCTCCATTCTCGAAACATTGACAAAAGCTCCGAATTGTTGCCAATGAAATAATACGGAAGTTAGAAAAGAACAGTGAGTGAACAAGAAAACATACCTCCACTTGAATCCGAGAGCACACCGAACTCCATCAAATAATAGTTTCAGTAAAATCAAAAAAAAAAATATATGTCGTTCTTTCAGTTGGTCGACTATTAGTAAGATTTCGAAAAATCAAGAGTAGAAAGTATGGACATCCTATACAGTGGGTTGTCTTCGGTCACGAATGACGATATGGCGAAGGTGGCGTGAGGCGGGGTGAGATCTTGCACACCTTTCCTCTGACTCCGCCCTCCAATTATGAGATTTGAAGGGGGCTTGGATTCCCTTCCTCCAATGTGCGGTAAACCGTCAACATTATTGTTGACGTAAACAGGCATGCGTACCAGGTGCGCCGAGCAGGTTGAACACTCTTCAGGCAACCAGAAGCAAAGATGGTGCTTCCAAAACAGTTCTCGGTTTCTCAATTATAACCGCAAAAGAGTAAGCACCACTGTTTACGTGAAAAGCCGGGAGTACCAGGTACGTCTTGCCAAAAGGAAATTGCTCATAATTTGCAAGGTGAAAGCCACGAATAACAATTATCTAAAGAATCCTGGCCAATGAACAACATGAAATAGACTCTGCAATAAAAAGATTGATAACAAATTTTGCGTTTCTGATATTCTATCAGCTTGATTGATGTCCATTTGGTTCTCGATTGACAGTTTTCAATGATCGTTCAGAGTCACCAGAAAAATTTACATGTTGGTGCGCAAAAAACAGAAGAATGATCAAAATTTTGTTTTCTCAAATCCAAACGTCAGAATCGCCGGAATCAGAAACACCGGAACATCTCCAGATGGAACATCTCGGACCAAGAAGGTTTCTAAAGTGAAATTTGTCAAGATCCAAAACAGACTCTAATTTCAATGTGATTTTTCTTTTTCTCATATTTTCAGAACCAGCTATAAATTGTTCTAGGACCAGCCTCTTGATTGTAAGAACGGAAGAGAAAACGTAGGACCAGTTTCTTTTATTGGGACTAGATGGGACCAGTAAAACTTCAAGGGACCACAAAAGCCGGAAAGAGCCGGAATGTCGACAAGAAGGCCTCTTCGTATGACTCGACTGGAAATATTCAGATTCTTTCAATTGAACTTCATAATTCCACAATATGTCTTTTTTGACATGAAAAACTCAGTGTGGACATCAGAAAAGACGACAAGAAGACCTCTTCGTCAATCTTGTCTGAAAGCAGTTTTCCATGAAAAATGAAGTTATCGAAATATTCTGAGAAAAAGTCTAGGTTCTTCGAAAGTTGTATCTCAATTTTCAGCTTTTCATTTCAGACGTTCAGATCCTTCCAATTGAACGTCATACTTTTACGATTTCCACGGGGAAAAGAAAGGTCTCGAAGTTTGGTTCCTTGTTTGCTTACTTTTACACAAGTAAGGTTTCAAAGAAGGAGTTTTTTTTTGAAAAATGTTTATTATTTGTAAAAAACATTTTCAATTATTCTTCTGCATCTTCTTGGTCATCTTCTTCATCCTCATGGTCTTCTCTCTATCTTCAGATCCGACGCTGGTGGCTGGTGGCTCGATGACCTCTTTGGAGATCACATAAATGTTTCCTCGAACGGATAGTATATCAGCTTTTCTGATATTCTACAGGTTTTCGAACGAAATGTTCCAATGATCGTTCAATGTGACCTGAAAAATTAACAGGTGTGACCAGTTTTTTTTGTTGGGACCGGGCGGGACCACTGTAACCGGAAACAGCCGAATTTTTCCATTACTAAATAAGAGTACAATAGCTAACGTGAAGCTTACCACCGTTCTCAGCGCGTCAAAAGGTACCTATGGCTAACTTTTCAGAAAACTTTCAAGACCTCTCTAAAAACACCTTGCTGGTTAGGTTTCGCGATAACTGAAAACTATACACGTTGGGAAGGCTGAATGGGTGCTCACCAACTCCATTTTGGAAAGTAATGGTTCATAAGGGAAAAGACTCACCTCCTACTCCAATACATGTCGGCTACACAAGAGCAATAACCTTTGTTCCGTCGTTCAGTTCATTGACCCTTTTCGGTTTTCTATGCTCGACTTTCTTCTGCTTCTGCAATGAAAAAATTGTCAACCCTAGGTTTTTGTTACTCGTTAGAGTCTCTGTTTCCTGTTCTCTACTGGTTTCACTACACACTTTTTGAATGTGTTGGCTTTTTGGAATCAGATTGTGCATTCGAAAATCGACAGGAGGGGACATCTCAATTCATGAGAATTCGAGAAAAACGCGTCTCAACTTTAGCGAAAAATAATGTTTATTTTCAATGATTCCTAAATTTTGGAGTCGGGTGAAAATTTTGTCACTCACGTGACCTTCTAGCGGTTGGGTTTAGCGCAGATTCACATTTTAGTACACTTTACCTCTTAAACCATTTATTTGCTTTCGTTTAGTTGCAGCTTCTTGCATTGAAGATGTGAATTCTAATCCGTTTTTTATTGCCCTTCCTCGAAATTCTCTTCTTTTGGTTGCTTGAGATTTTGATGGGCCGCTACTGTCTAAAAAATTAAAATTTACTTTTTTGAGCTGTTTTTGGCTTATATATTTTGAATGAGTTTTTTTGTAACCTAGTGCCAGAGCAATTTTTTCGCAGGTTTCCAAACTGCATCTTCTCATAGAGAGACACACCGAAATTTGATACGAAAATCTTACATTGTCTTTTGGCTTCAAGAAAAGAAGCAGAGGAACAGTGACAAAGCGTCATCGTTGTGGAAGAAGATTTGAAATCTGAAATTTCCGTTCCCAAAGTATTCGAGATCAATAAATGCAAAAATTTACGGTTGGGATATCAAAACTGCTGCAATGTTGACAGTTGTTAGTAAGATGCATTCTCCAGTTTGTAAGAGTATTGAATGGAAGAGTTTTTTTACGTTTTTTGCAACATTTGATCCAGAGAACGAGGCCAGTTCCAAATAAACGAGGAATTGAGAATCTGAAATAAAAATTTAAATTAACGATGACAGCTTGTTGTGATCAGTATCTCACCACTTTTCCGTGGGACCATCAAATGAACCGTTAAATCTTTCATGAGACCGTTAATTTTTCAAAGAACAGTTAAAGTCATAAAAAGCGGAAACTTACCACCATAATTTCGAATACTACTGTAGAACTGGGATTAAAAAATATAATTTACAGAAAATCAGATAATACAAAAATAAAAGAGGCTCCATTCATATAGGTGCCAGAGGGTAAAGTAAAAGTAATGTGTTTAAGAGAAATGATAGAAATGAATATACCCATTTCTTATCTTTCCTTATTGACTCTCACAAATGGCAGAGGCAAACATGTTGACAATGATAAGAAAATTATAAAAATGGAGTCAAAAAGCATTAAAGATGGTGAACAGACATCATACCACTGGAGGGAGTAAACTGTCACACAATCACACCCATTTTTTGTCAACGGAGTACTTTCTGTCGAGATTCTTCCACCCATTTTTTTCTCAGAACAGTTCGGCAACTTCATTTCCCATAAAAAACTGATCCCAGACGAGTTATATTATCGGAGCCCTTTCTGCCGTCATTTCTGCTGCCCACACCGACTGAATCATGTCAACACACACAAAGTGGAAAAAAGTGGAATCCTGACGTTCAATTGAATAGATCTAAACTTCTGGAATGAAGAACTGAAAATTGAGATACAACTTTGAAAAATCTCCACTTTTCAGAACATTTCGATAATTTTATTTTTTACGGTTAATTGGTTTCAGACAAGGTACATGAATCAAGCTGATCAGGAAACGCGAAACTTATTATCAATTTTCATATTGTAGAAATCCTTCATGTTGTTCATTGACCAGGATTCTTTAGATAATTGTTATTCGTGGCTTTCACCTCGCAAATTATGAGCAACTTCCTTGGAAACACCCTTTTTTCTTCTGGTTGCATGAGGAGTGTTCAACCTGCTCGGTGCACCTGGTACGCATGCCTGTTTACAACAACAATAATGTCGACGGTTTACCGCACATTGAACAGAGGGGATCGAAGCTCCTCTAAATCCCATAATTGGAGGGCGGAGTCTGAGGAAAGGTGTGCAAAATCTCGCCACCTACGCCATATCGTCATTCGGGACCAAAGACAACCCACTGTATAGGATGTCCACACTTTCTACTCTTGATTTTTTGAAATCTTACTTATAGTCGACCGACTGAAAGGACGACATATTTTTTATTTGATTTTACTGAAACTATTATTTGATGGAGTTCGGTGTGCTCTCGGATTCGGTTGCTTTTTAATTACTACAAACACGCAAAGTGCTGGGTGAGTTTCTGTTTGTAAACAGATATCTCACTCTGGCAGAGTCCCCACAGGACGGAATTCTCTCAAGTTTTCGCAGGGCATAGTTTTGATTTCAATGATGCCCGCTCATTCAAATTTTTGATGAATCAAAAAACCAGCCCATTCCGCATCAAACCTCAAGTTTTCTTTTGTGCAAATGTTTTCTTCTGTTTTTTTTCACAAATATCTAAACCTCGCGGCTCTGCTCTAAACCCCACCCCCCCCCCCTTACTGATAGTGAACTGTGAAGCGTGGGGCTACGAGATCTTCTTGTCCTCAGTCTTTCTCATGACATCAGTGTTGAACGAATCGTGTTGAACGATCTGATGAAACATGCATCATTGTCAAACTTCCATAAACTAACTGTGAAAACGTTGAGTTTGCGAAAGGGTGCGCTACACAAAAGGTGCATTGAGTTGCATGAAAAAAGATAACTTGCTCAACTTTTGATATATGGAAATTCGAAGCATATCATTTCCAGATTTTCATGAATAAACTGGCATAATTTTTTAAAAATTCATCCGTTTTGAAAATGAGAAAGGGTGCGCTACACAGCTGTTGTTTCTAAATTGCAAAAATTAGATCTCAGAAAACGGAAAAAGATGTAACTTGCTCAGTTTTGAATTTGTAGAAAATTACAATATAACAGCATCAACTACGAAAAATGCCTAACTTTTTGGTGTCAAAACCAATAAAATTCTCCAGCTCTGCCCCTCTCCTTTCCTGCCCATCATTCAGTAAGTATACCCGAATCTTCCTAGTATATGTTTGTCTGTGTGTGTGTTTGGCTTCGATTCTTCTATTAACAGTTATTTTTTTTTCAGTGGCCATCCGTCAGCATATTCCATCTTCCCTCGACTTTTTATCACCTAGCTCTGCCTTATTCTACTTCACTGTCCATGGTAAGTTGGTCTGAATTTTTCAAATATTCCGAAACTCTTCTTTCAGACGTCCTGAATCCGCCCACCGCAGTTTTCAAATTCCTCACGTTTCAACTTTTCCCTCTCTCAGAAAACTGGAATCGCTTTTCCACACTCTTCACGTTTCTACAGTAACCCGGGTCGACCTGCAGAAATAACCAGGAGAGTTTAACGTGAGTCACTGGAGATTGTCATATCGTTGGATAGAAGATGGGGTTCAGAGCCTTAACGCCCACTTTTTGTTTTCTCAGCCACCAAGTCACCAATCGATTCAAAAATTTTTATTTTAAGAACCGATTCTAATTCGAATCGCGCACTTGAAGAAAATTTTCGATTGCTCTTTTATTTCAGAGAAAATGATTCATCGCCACATCCTGGTCCCGATGGTTGCCTACCAGAATTATTTGGTCCCGGAAAACCCACGAGGTAAGGGAAACGTTTTATACCTAAAAAACTTACCTCCAAAACTTTAGCGCCTGGGAACTCCAGAACAATGACGATCACCATTGTGCTCATCCAAGACGATGGGCCATCCGCCTTTGTCGACGTCGAGGAGACTCGAATGTAAGCCTATTTTCAAATTTTGCGAATTTCTGAATAGTTTGATTTCAGGGCGTCTTCTAACCCACGTCATGAGAATGCTCCTGGCTGCATAGCTGCAATTGGCAGCTGCGAATTAGCTGGAGAACAAGGCACTTTCGATACGGAATATTCTCCCCTACCACTTTTTTCATTTTTCCCATCCCTTGCTTTCACATTTCTACATTTAACTCATCCCACTCGCCATTTTTCATAGTTTATCATTCTTATTTTTTCAATTTATTGAGTTAATGAACTCGGATTAGTCATTTTCACTAACTAGTGCTCTCGTTTTCTCTCTCCTGACAGCCGGCTGTTTTGTTGTCATGTGTACTACGCCGCATTTTTGTTTCCGTTCGTCTTGTAATCCGTGGAAAATGTGTTGTTGTCAGATGACGAGAATGAATTCAGAATATGACTGAAAATCAAACAAAGCAGACAGTGGTCCCCCATGATTCGATATTCTTACATGAAATCTCCACTCCTCAAAGAATTATTCTGATCTTCTTCCGCCCAGTCTGCCCGTCCACCGCTCGCTTTCCTCGCTTAGGCAGGCCAGGCTGGACAGGGTCTTTGGCCCTGTGTTAATTTAGATTCTTCTCGACGTCTTCGGTTCCTCAAATTAGTGTCTACGGCGCCAATACAGACCTAACCAGAGAGGCATGCCCATCTGGGGCCCTTCGGGCCAACGTGAAATTTTTGAAAATGTGTGAATTAATTCCGTGAACTCGTCACTCTTCTCTTTCATAACTGAAACTACAGATTGATGAGGTTTTTACGTCCTCGTGACCTCATTTCTTGATGAATCAAAAATCGAAAAAGACAGGCATCATTCAGAGCCCGATTCTGATGACCTGTGAAAATTTGGGAAAATTTGGTCCAGTGGAGACTTCGCTAGGTGACACGACACCGACAGACACACACACAGAATTTTGCGTTTGTTAATAGTAGAGATTCTACGTTTTTCCAAGTCACGCATAGTAAACCCATTATTTCTGCAACCAAATGATTTCCGATAGCTATTCTCACTTTCGATCCAGGATCAACTACCGTGTCCCACCTCCTCTCTCTTGGAAATAAAGTGCCCGCTATTGGAAAGTATTGGCTTCAAACAAGTCTTATAAATGCATGACTGCAGCTGCAAAAAAATGTGCAAGTTATACTGTTGCAGAGAGAATAGACCGGACTACAGAATACAAAAAGAATCTTGCGAATTGGTCCAGAACGCCCCTAGTTATAAGCGCACAAAGAGACACTAAACAAGGTCCGCAGCAGGCTCCGCCTTTCTACCCACAAAGTACGGTGGACGGCGGAAACCGGGAGATGTCCGTACACTGGATACACTACCCCCCTCCTCTTTCTTTTGCGTCACTCGTGCCTTGGTACCCAGTACAATAGTGAGAACGTACTAGGGGGCGAGTTGATAAAACGATGAATTTTTGGAAAAGGAGCCTCGCGAGGGGCTCCGACAATACATACAAAGCGTTCCCTGGAGGCACCAACCGATCGAATCTCTAGGAGCGCTTCTAGTTCACTTGTTATGAATGTGTGTTCTGTTGGCACACTTTTAAAAGCGCACAGTCAAAGTTCTCAGGATATCTTGCCGTGTTTTCGATCTGTTCCCAGTTTAAGTTTGCCTCCCGAAATCAAACATGAGTTTAGCGCCGCGAAACTGAACTGGAAAGAGTTCAAATGTGCGGCGAGATATTCTGAGTGCTTTGTCTGTGCGCCTGACCAATAAGTCGAATACTGACGTTCAATTGGAAGGAGCGGATAGTTTGAAAAAAAGCTGAAAGTTGGATTTCAACGTTTGAAAAATCTCCACTTTTCTCAGAACATTTTGATAATTTTATTTTTTACGGTTAATTGGTTTCAGACAAGGTACATGAATCAAGCTGATCAGAAAACGCAAAACTCACTATCAATCTTCATATTGTAGAACTCTTCCATGTTGTTCATTGGCCAGGATTATTTAGATATATGTTTTTCGTGGCTTTCACCTTGCAAATTATGAGCAATTTCCTTAGAAACACCCTTTTTGCTTCTGGTTGTATGAGGAGTGTTCAACCTGCTCGGTGTACCTGGTACGCATGCCTGTTTACGTCAACAATAATGTCGACGGTTTACCGCACATTGGAGGAAGGGAATCCAACCCCCCTTCAAATCTCATAATTGGAGGGCGGAGTCAGAGGAAAGGTGTGCAAGATCTCACCCCGCCTCACGCCACCTTCGCCATATCGTCATTCGTGACCGAAGACAACCCACTGTATAGGATGTCCATACTTTCTACTCTTGATTTTTCGAAATCTTACTAATAGTCGACCAACTGAAAGAACGACATATATTTTTTTTTTTGATTTTACTGAAACTATTATTTGATGGAGTTTGGTGTGCTCTCGGATTCAAGTGGAGGTATGTTTTCTTGTTCACTCACTGTTCTTTGCTAACTTCCGTATTATTTCATTGGCAACAATTCGGAGCTTTCGTCAATGTTTCGAGAATGGGGATCATCGCGAAATGTAGAAGTGCAAAGAAGGCGGCAACTTCGAAAGGTTCGTTAGGTTTTTAATTACCACAAGCACACGACATTCCGGTGGACTGAATTTTCTCAAGTTTTCTCAGGGCATGATTATATTGATTTCAATTATGCTCATTCGTTTAGATTTTTCATTCATCAAAAAATAAGCGCATTCTGCATCAAACCCTACTTTTGATTTCAATGATGCCCACTCATTTAAAAACTCTGTTTTCTTTTGTGCAAAGGTTTTCTACTGTTTTTTCACAAATATCTAAACCTCGCGGCTCTTTTCTAACCCCCACTCCCTTACTGATAGTGAACTGGCGTGCGGCTTCTTTTCGTTTCTCTGCGAAACTTCTCAAAATCCAAAATATTTGAAAACCTGAAATATGTTTTCGTGAATTTGTCAGTTTATTTTTTCGAAAATGAAACTACTGGTGAAGCTTGAAGTCCTTTACTGATAGTGAACTGTTTTTACATTCTTATAACCTCAGTTTTGAACGAATCGAAGATCTGATTAAACAGGCATCATTCCCAAACTTTCAAGAGCTAACTGTGAAAATTTCATGAAATTCGGCCAACGTTGAGTTTGCGAAACGGTGCGCTACACATCTGTTGTTTCTAAATTGCCAAAATTAGTACTGAAAGAAAGGAAAAAGAGTCGTAACTTGCTCAGTTTTAAGTTTATAGAAAATTGAAATCTCTTCACTTCTCTACAGTAACCCGGGTCGACCTGCAGATCTAACCAGGAGAGTTTAACGTGAGTCACTGGAGATTGTCATATCGTTGGATAGAAGATGGGGTTCAGAGCCTTAACGCCCACTTTTTGTTTTCTCAGCCACCAAGTCTCCAATCGATTCAAAAACTTTGATTTTAAAAACCGATTCTAATTCGAATCGCGCACTTGAAGAAAATTTTCGATTGCTCTTTTATTTCAGAAACAATGATTCATCGCCACATCCTGGTCCCGATGGTTGCCTACCAGAATTATTTGGTCCCGAAAAACCCAAGAGGTAAGGGAAACGTTTTACACCTTAAAAAACTTAACTCGAAAACTTTAGCGCCTGGGAACTCAAGAACGATGACGAGCACCATTGTGCTCATTCAAGACGATGGGCCATCCGCCTTTGTCGATGTCGAGGAGACTCGAATGTAAGCCTATTTTCAAATTTTGCGAATATCTGAAATTTTTGACATCAGGGCGTCTTCTAACCCACGTCATGAGAATGCTCCTGGCTGCACAGCTGCAATTGGCAGCTGCGAATTAGCTGGAGAACAAGGCACTTTCGATACGGAATATTCTCCCCTACCACTTTTTTCATTTTTCCCATCCCTTGCTTTCACATTTCTACATCTAACCCATCCCATTCGCCATTTTCATAGTTTATCATTCTTATTTTTTCAATTTATTGAGTTAATGAACTCGGATTAGTCATTTTCACTAACTAGTGCTCTCGTTTTCTCTCTCCTGACAGCCGGCTGTTTGGTGTCATGTGTACTACGCAGCATTTTTGTTTCCGTTTGTCTTGTAATCCGTGGAAAATGTGTTGTTGTCAAATGACGAGAATGAATTCAGAATTTGACTGAAAATAAAACAAAGCAGGCAGTGGTCCCCCATGATTCGATATTCTTACATGAAATCTCCACTCCTCGAAGAATTATTCTGATTTTCTTCCGCCCAGTCTGAACGTTCACCGCTCGCTTTCCTCGCTTAGGCCGGCCAGGCTGGACAGGGTCTTTGGCCCTGTGTTAATTTAGATACTTCTCGGCGCCTTCGGTTCCTCCAATTGGTGTCCGCGGCGCCAATACACGCCTCTCTGGGCCAACGTGAAATTTTTGAAAATGTGTGAAAATTCCGTGAACTCGTCACTCTTCTCTTTCATAACTGAAACTACAGATTGATGAGGTTTTTACGTCCTCGTGACCTCATTCCTTGAGGAATCGAAAATCGAAAAAGACGGGCATCATTCAGTGCCCGATTCTGATGACCTGTAAAAATTTGAGAAAATTTGGTCCAGTGGGGACTTTGCTAGGGCGGGTGACACGACACCGACAGACACACACACAGAATTTTGCGTTTGTTAATAATAAAGATTCTACTTTTTCCAAGTCAGGCATAAAAACCCATTGTTTCTGCAACGAAATAATTTCCGATAGCTATTCTCTCTTTCGATCCAAGATGAACTACCGTATTCCACATCATCTCTCTCTTGAAAATGAAGTGCTCTCTGTTGGGAAGTATTGGCTTCAAACAAGTCTTAAAAACGCAAAAACGAGATTTTTTTTCCGTTTTTCTGCATTCTCCCCCCGACGAAAAAGATTTGGAACCAACTCTGATGAAAATCTGAAAAAAATATTGTAGAATTCTCGAAATCGAAGGGGGATAAGGTCGAAAAACAAAACCGTGAACATTCTTCTTTCTTTCAATTTCCCATTAGAAAAATTTGTTACCAAATGGATGCAAAAAGAATTTCGGAAAAAAGTTAAGAACTAACAACTTTATGGAAAAAAACTTAGCACTGAAAAGTGATTTTCCCATTTTTTGAAAAAATTTCCAACTAAAGTTGTTCTAAATTTTACATTTAAAAAAGTGAATTTTTTCGCCACACCCATTTTTAACCGAAAATCCCGGAATTTCCCAAAACTAACCGAATTATGTCCGAAAATATGTCAGTTGGTGGAACCTAAATCGATCGTCCCCCCTCGTGTTTTTTGGTGGTTTCGCGGCCGTATCTTTACGGGTTTTGAGAAATTCTGTGTTCTGACATTTTGGACGCATTTGCCGTGATCGACTTGGTAACGAGAATGTTATACTGTTGCAGAGAGAATGAAGCGTACTGCAAAATGCAGAAAGAATCTCGCGAATTGGTTCAGAATGTCCCGCGTTATAAACGCACGAAAAGACACCAAACGAGGTCCGCACCAGGCACCGCCCTTTTACACACAAAACACGGTGGACGGCGGAAACCGGGAGATGTCCGTACACTGGATACACTACCTCCCCGCGTCTTCCTCTTCTCTCAACTAATACTCTGGTACCCAGTACACTAACAGTGCACTAACCGAAACATACATGAGTAATAAATTTTGGAAAAGGAGCCTCGCAAGGGGCTCCGGAAATGCCTACAAAGCGTTCCCTGGAGGTACGAACCGAATGACTTTCTAGGACCTATGATACATTTGTGTTCTGTTGGCACACTTTTGAAAGCGTACAGGCAAGTGCTCAGGATATCTTTCCGTGCTTTTGATCTCTTCCCAGTTGAATTTCATACTCCCTTGAGCTCAATATCCTGATCGGACATTGTGATTTCCTCATGATGGCAACAAGGATCATTTTCGGTCAACGGAGTACTTTCCGTCGAGATTCTTTCACCCATTTTTTGTCAACGGAGTACTTTCCTTCGAGATTCTTTCACCCATTTTCGGTCAACGGAGTACTTTCCGTCGAGATTCTTTCACCCATTTTTTGTCAACGGAGTACTTTCCTTCGAGATTCTTTCACCCATTTTTCTGTTTTGCTTTGTTTTCCGTGAGGAGACATCAGATTTTTCCCTCGTTTATATCCGCCCTCCGTTTCACTATCGAAATGTGTTCAAACCAGTCGGTTTACGCCCCGCTAACGCGGGGCTCCATCTCCTGGCCTTCGCTTACATCTGCGTTCTTGAGCCTGCGGCTCTTTGGTCAGGGCCTCCGGCCCTTCCAACTAAAGTCTGAAGCCTGTGGCTTCTTCGTCAGGGCCTCCGGCCCTTCCCTTCCAAACTCTGAAGCCTGCGGCTTGTTTCTCAGGGCCTCCGGCCCTTCCCTTTTGAACATTGAAGCCTGTGGCTTCTTTCTCAGGGCCTCCGGCCCTTCCTTCCTAAACTCTAAAGCCTGTGGCTTCTTCGTCACTGCCTCCGGCCCTTCCCTTTTGAACACTGAAACCTGTGGCTTCTTTGTCACGGTCTCCGGCACTTTCTAATGTTTCTGTGACCTCAGTTTCAAACGAATCGAAAATCTAATTAAATGGGCACTATCCCGAGATGTCCAGAAATCTACTGAGAAAATTTCGTGAAATTCGGTCAACGTTGAGTATGCGAAAGAGTGCGCTACACAAAATGAGCATTGAGTTGCATGAAAGTAGCTGTAACCTTCTCAATTTTTGAGATATTAAAATGCTAAGCATAGGGGCACCATTCTCAGATTTTCAGAAATAAAGTAACGAATTTTCTAAAAAATCGGTCACTTTTGAGTATGAGAATGGGTGCGTTACACAATCGACGTCTCAAAATTGCCAAAATTAGTACTGGGAAACCGGAAAATATGTAGCTTCCTCAATTTTTGAGCTATAAAAAATTAAAACATGCGGGCTTCAACTACAAAAAATTTCCAATATTTTGGTGTTAGAACCAATAAAATCCGTTCTGATAGAGATGAGTTACAGCTGGCGTGATCCAAACAAACATACGATCCGATAAAAATGATGTAACTTGCTCACTTTTTGAGATATAAAAATTTTAAACATATGGGCATCATTCACAGATTTTCAGAGATAGGCAAAACTTCAAGAGAATCGGTTCATTTTGAGTATGCGAAAGGGTGCGCTACACATTCGTCGTCTCAAAAATGCCAAAATTAGTACTGAGAAATCGGAGAAAGAGCCGTAACTTGCTCAATTTTGAACGTATGGAAAATTGAAACACACGGGCATTAACTACGAAAAATTTCCAATCTTTTGGTGTTAAAATTAATGAAATCGGTCCAGAAAGAAATGAGTTACAGCTTGCAACACATTTTCAAGTTTTCAAATGTTATTCGTAAAGATGGCTCAGTGGCTGTGGGCGCGGGTGGTACTCTGTTGGTGGTATGCTCTACTCCCTCATACTGTTTTTTCTTTTGCTTTATTTCGATTATTTATTTTTTTGAAATTTTTTTTTCATACTCACGGAGAAATTCTTTAAGGGGTAACCTTTCAATTGGTACATTATCATAAACAGGGCACGAACAAAGAAGGCATCTTGAAAGTATCGAACCCGGCTAGCTTTCTAGCCAATTGTATTCTCAAGTGTGCTGATCAATGAATTTTCTCGTGAGAATGAAAGAAAAACTTTAAAAAATAGGAAAAATAGAACGGAATGAAAAATCGAAAAAAGCAAAAGAAAAAAAAGTAAGAGGGAGTCGTGCATACCACCACAAGACTACCACCCGCGCCCACAGCCACTGCGCCATTCGAACACATTTCGATAGTGAAACGGAAAGGAGGGAAAAATGTGAGGTCACCTCTCAAATACAAAGTAAAAGTGTGGAGAATGGTGTATTTTCAGACCGAAATTTACGCTACTCCGAGGTCTCGTAAGCAGTTTTTGGAAACTTTTTTGGATAGCCCCAATATCCTTCTATGAGTTACACTAGTTTACTTAACCGAATCAGCTGGATAACTTAAAGTTTTCCCTTGTAAGGCTCAAGCTCACTCAAAACCGAATGACGAGTAGTCCGTTTGATTGAGATCGAACTCAATCGCATGAAAAATGAAGATTTTGAATGGATAACGTGTTTCTATGTTATTTGGTTTTGTATTCATGGTTAATGTTCGGCAAAAATGATTCATGAAAAAATGTATTTGAAGAGAAGATATTATCAGAAAGTGTTATCGCCGTTGATTTTGTTGTTCTTCTCAAGTTTGTTGTGACTTTCAGAGACTTTCTCGGTTTCTTGCTCGTCGTTGGATGGCTCGAATCCTCTCTCCCGTTTCTTCATTTCCGTTGTGATCTTCAGATTGCTCATCGTCACCAGAAAGCTCGGTTTCTTCAACTTCTGGTATTGGTTCCATTTCTTCAACATCCATCAACAAACTGGACCCTTTTAGAGTCAGAAACTCAAGTTTCTCAAAATCGAATGGATAGTCGAATGTTTTGTACCAGAAATTATTGATCACACACTGAAAAATCAAAAGTTACATAATGTCTAGATAGCCAGAAAACTCACAAAGAATTCGGATTCCTGAAGATGAATGTCCAGCTGGATTTCCTCGTATGTCTCGAATGGAACTCGTTTTCTCTCTTCGTAGTCGTAGTTTTTATCGACTAGTGAGTTGAAGACCAAAGTCTGGAAATGAGTTTTAGACACCTTCCAGAAAATCTGAATCTCTAACCTTTTCCTCTGATCTGAATGAAATCAGCAATGGGACAACGTCAGTTGCACCCGGACGGTTTGCATGGAGTCGAAGTTCCACTCTGAAAAATCGACACTTTTTCCATCTCTTCCATTTGACAGAGCAAAGATTCTCCAAACCTGCCAAACGGGACCATCTTGATACTGATCATGGTTCCAATCTCTGTTTTCTGGAGAGTCTGACGTTGAGTCTCGAAGGATAGGTCGTGGATCGAACGAATTGTGACGGAATCAAGGCGAGGCTCAAAATCAAATCAAATCAATCAATTATTTTGTTACAGTGGCTTACCTTGAGATACATTGACTCAGCGACATGGGTTACGCAGAGTAGAGTAAGAATGAGCAACATCGTAGGGGCTGAAAAATCTAGCTGAAAGAGTTTCTATGTCATAGAAGCAGCAGAAAATTGTGAGAGAAGTAGAGCAAGGGAGAAGAGCTGTTGATAAATGATTATTATCGAAAGAAAATATAAATTTGAAAAATTAAATTTTCCATGGGAAGGTTAATTTTTCAATGGACCGTTAAAAGGCGAGTATGCTATTAAAAATTATCTTGTTTTGGCGAGATTTTTATATCAAAAGATGCCGCATAAAATAATAGCAAGAAAATGTTCTGGCACCAAGTCACAATCATTAAACTGTACATGTTTTTGATAGCATACCTCTAAAAATATGAAATTTTGAGTCAAACATGAAGTCGAAAAAAACCGCTTGTCAGAATTGTCTCAAACTATTTCCAAAACATTGCTGACAAGAAATAAGAAGTAATGACGTAACGCTTAGGGTACCTTTCCCTACGTTTTCGAAAGATAAAAGTCAATTTATAGGTAAAATCAGTGTTTTTTAAACTTTTTCCAGTGTTGTACGGGTGAAATTTTTTCAATTCGAGGTTTTTGGATAGGCAGTGGTTTTCTCGCAGTGCCTGTTAGTCAGTTCATTCAAGTTCTCCCAGTTATCAAAGTTAACTTCATGTTTCTCGCCAGGTTTTCTCAAACGAAGATGAAAAAGGATATTTTCAATTTTTTGGTGACCTCTACTTTCCGGCTCACTGCGGAGCCCGGAATGATTCGAATCGATTGATGTTTTTTGAACCTGAAGCCCCTGAAATTTCCAAGAGGGAAAAAAAAAAGTTTCTCAAAATCTCAATTTTAAGCCGAGTTATGGAAGTCCAAAGTCTGTGAAAGGTTTTTCCACGTTTTTTTTCCTGGTCCCCTCGCCGGGCAATTCGAAAAAGTGGGAACTACCGCATTTTAAAAGAGAGCGCAGAATTGTAATAAAAAATTGAAAATTACAGAAAATCAGACAATACAAAAAATTAAAGAGGCTCCATTCAGAAAGGTGCCAGAGGGTAGAGTAAAAGTAATGTTCAAGAGAAATGATAGAAATGAATACATACATTTCTTATCTTTCCCTCTTGACTCTCATAGATGGCAAAGGCAAACATGTTGATAATGATAAGAAATTTATAAAAAATGGAGTCAAAAAGCATTAAAGATGGTGAACAGACATCATACCACAGGAGGGAGTGAACTGTCACACAATCACACCCATTTCGTTCAACGGACAGCTTTCCGTCGGGATTCTTTCACCCAGTTTTGATCAACGGAGTACTTCCCGTCGATATTCTTTTACCCATTTTTTGTCAACGGAGTACTTTCCGTCGAGATTCTTCCACCCATTTTTCGTCAACGGAGTGCTTTCCGTCGAACCTCTTTCTACCCATTTTTGATCAACGGAGTACTTTATGTCGATATTCTTTCACCCATTTTTTGTCAACGGAGTAGTGGTCGACCAGCACACATTGCACAAAGCCGTGACAATCAGAAGAGGACCTCCTCTGCGGTTGGAGAGTCCGACCCAGGCCTGGAAAATAGACAAGTTGCTCGAAATGTTAAAAGACGTCAGAAGACATCTAGTTGCAAACTGACCATAGCGGAGTAAGCAAGAGTGGAAGCGACGAAAGCGTCGGTGTAGGTAAAGTTCATCTTGGATGGGTTGGTGTGGATCGGATGGATCTTGGATTGCACTGAGGCTTTCCTCGGCGTTTATATCCATCGATTTGTCACCATTATGCTGATAACATCTGTTTTAGGGTATAAAAGGAGAGAGAAGCTAGTGAGTGCAAACCAAGGTCCATCGGATTCACACCGCCCACCAAAATGAACTTTGTCTACACCGCCGTTCTCGTGGCCTCCACTCTTGTCTACTCCGCTATGGTCAGTTCGGAATATCGAGGGCTGTGCAAAAGACTTGTACATTTTCCAGGCCTGGGTCGGACTCTCCATCGACCCAACCGCCGAGGAGGTGCTCTTCTAAGGCTCAAGCTCACTCAAAGCCGAATGACGAGTAGTCCGCTTATCGAACTCAATCGCATGAAAAATGAAGATTTTGAATGGAGAACGTGTTTCTTGAAAGGAAATTTATTGTTTTTATGGTATCGGCAAAAATGAAACATGGCAAAATATTTGAAGGGGAGACATTGTTGTTAGAAAGTATTCTCGCCGATGATTCTGTTGTTCTTCTCAATTTCTCCGATTTCGTCGTCTTCTTGCACGTCGTCCGATTCCTCTGGCACTTCGTTGTGATTTTCGGAGGCTTGCTCGTCGTTGGATGGGTCGTCTGGCTCATTGTCATCTTCAGAATCTTCAGTTTCTTCATTTCCGTTGTTATCTTCGGATTGCTCATCGTCACCAGAAAGCTCGGTTTCTTCCACTTCTGGCTCTGGTTCCACTTCTTGAACATCCTTCAACAAACTGTATCCCTTGAGAGTCAGAAACTCAAGTTTCTCACAATCGAATGGATAGTCGAATATTTTGTACCAGAAATCATTGATCACACTGAAAAATCAAAAGGTACATAATGTCTAGATAGCCAGAAAACTCACAAAGAATTCGGATTCCTGAAGATAAATGTCCAGCTGGATTTCCTCGTGTGTCTCGAATGGAACTCGTTTTCTCTCTTCGTAGTCGTAGTTTTTATCGACTAGTGAGTTGAAGACCAAAGTCTGGAAATGAGTTTTAGACACCTTCCAGAAAATCTGAATCTCTAACCTTTTCCTCTGATCTGAATGAAATCAGCAATGGGACAACGTCAATTGCACCCAAACCGCTTGCATGAAGTTGAAGTTCCACTCTGAAAAATCGACATTTTTTATTTACTGGCCGAATGGATGAGAGTTTTTCCACCTCCTCCATTTGACAGAGCATCGATTCTCCAAACCTGCCAAACGGGACCATCTTGATACTGATCATAGTTCCAATCTCTGTTTTCTGGAGAGTGTGACGTTGAGTCTCGAAGGATAGATCGTGAATCGAAGGCATTGTGACGGAATCAAGTCGAGGCTCAAAATCAAATCAAATCAATCAATTATTTTGTTACAGTGGCTTACCTTGAGATACATTGACTCAGCGAGATGGGTTGCGCAGAGTAGAGTAAGGATGAGCACAGGGTAGGGGCTGAAAAATGGGAGAATCTATCGTGAAGCTGGGTGCAATCTTTTCATCTAACTAGCCAATGACTCGTTAATATGGAGAACACTGATTGCCTTTCATACCTTGAATACGGTCTTCTGGGAAGGGTCGAAAGTTTCTATGTCATAGAAGCAGCAGAAACTTTTTATTTTTTGTCAGCAATGTTTTGAAAATGGTTTGAGACAATTCTGACAAGCGGTTTTTTTCGACTTCGTGTTTGACTCAAAATTTCATGCATTTAGAGGTATGCTATCAAAAACATGTCAGTGACAAAAAATAGAACAAAAAAGTTCTTTCATTCACTCTTTTACTTTTTTTGAAAACTCAAAAAATTACCAAAATACGGTCATTTTCAACTTTTTTTCGCAATTTTGAAAATTCATCGAACTCTAGAGAAAAAAAATTTCTTCAAAAATTCCCTCCCTGGGTTTTTATATTTAGGTGGTCGAATTTCTGCCCCCATA
The DNA here is from genome assembly GCA_900536305.3 of Caenorhabditis sp. 40 LS-2015. NCBI lineage: Eukaryota > Metazoa > Nematoda > Chromadorea > Rhabditida > Rhabditidae > Caenorhabditis > Caenorhabditis tribulationis. The sequence continues at coordinate 43,248 of LR544478.1, forward strand.
GTCATTCAAATCCGAGGGTAACACTTTGGTACTAGTACAGTTAAGTGATTTTCGTGACTTGGTGCCAGAACATGTTCTCCCTATTATTTTATGCGGCATCTTTTGATATAAAAATCTCGCCAAAATAAAATAATTTTTTAATAGCACACTCGCCCTTTAAAGTCATAAAGAGCCAAAACTTACTTACCATGATTTTGAATATAATTGTAGAATTGGGATAAAAAATTGAAAATTACAGAAAATCAGACAATACAAAAAATAAAAGAGGCTCCATTCAGAAAGGTGCCAGAGGGTAGAGTAAGTGCATAAGACAAATGATGGAAATGAACATATACATTTCTTTTGATCTTTTTACACTCGACGAATGCTCTATACGATTGAGATAAGAATGGCTTCTTGATATCCTCTCTCCTCAATCCTTCCCGCAGCTGTTCTTGCTCCGCCTCTTAACTCTTACGAATTGACCCTCTCCGCTCCTCACTTCCTATCTCCTGCTCTTTCTTCATTACACACCGGAGGCAAGGTGTTTTGCTTCGATGATACTTGAGAGGGGGGGGGGGGGGGGGGGGGGGGGGGGGGA
>LR544478.1:43858-95718 GCA_900536305.3 Caenorhabditis sp. 40 LS-2015
GGGGGGGGGGGGGGGGGGGGGCAGGGGGGTGATGAACGACTGCGGCTTGGCGGCATCTCCTCTTGATTTGCGGCAACTTCTTGATGACGCATGGCATCGTCGTTCACGACAGTACAGGAATCCAGGGGGCCCAGAAAAGTGATTTAATTTCAGCAAACGAGTAATCAGTTGCTTGACAACTTCACAGACTACGAATTCCCATAAAAGTCTGACTTGAAAAAATAAAACTTATGAAAAGTTGAAAAAAATCGAAATTGAGGTGCATTTTACCTATATATCGACATTTATCTTTTGAAAATGGCAGATTAGGTACTGTAAACGTTAAGTGTTTATACTTTTTTATGATGGGGAACATTTTTGAAAAAATTCTACAAGACGGTTTTTTTTTACTTCGTGTTTGACACGAGTTCTCATAAATTTAGACAAAAAATATCCAAAACATGTTAAAGACAAAAAATTAGAGCAAAAGAAGTTATTTTTATCCCACTTTGATTTTTGAAGAATCTTAAAAAATGACCAAAATCATTTTAATCTTTTTTTCGAACATTCGGAAATTCGTCATAACTAGAGAAAAAATAATTTCTTCATAAATTCTCTTCGTGGAAGTTTTTATATCTAGATGGGCGATTTTTTGCCCTTATAGTCGTTCGGATCAGAGGGAGGCACTTGGTGAGTACCTGGTCAACAGAGATTTCTATCTTCTTATTTCTCTCTTCTTTTTGCTTTTCATTCCCCAACTTTTTTCACGTCTATGAATGAGCAGAAGCAGGCTTTATTTTCAAGGATCACCCATAGCTTCAAAGTTCATTCAGTTCTCAAACCTACTTTTTTTCAGAGTTTTAAGCACTGTCGTTAACCTTTGAGTTGTAAAATCTGCCTCATCTTGTTTACCGACGTGAGCAGAATATCTGGATAAATACTCTCATTATGTCGTCTACTATATTCATCTGACTCGGAGCACTGTTGACCGTACCTCGTTTCATACCAATTCTGGATTTTGAGGTCTTATTTCAAGTGGTCATATTTCATGACAATTTTCTTCCAGAGAAATGTACCTGGCACATATGCGTGTACGTCAACAGTGTTGTTGACGGTTAAAGAGGAAACCCAAGCCCCCTCTAAATCTCATAATTATAGGGCGACGTCTAGATAATTTCTCTCAATACGTTGTCTACTATATTCATTCGACTCGAAAAACTGTTTACCGTCCCTCGTTACATACAGTGGCGAGAAGTGGTGAGTGTACCTTTGTTCAGCGATTCATAACTATTTTTAAACTTGTCCAAAACTCATAAACTTTTTTGCAAAATATAGAAAAAGTCTTCAGTAACACACGGATAAGTTTTTTGAACGTCTAACATTTTCAGAATTTTCAGAATACTTTCAGAAGTAGACGTCGCCAGGAAATTTTTTTAAAAACTTTTTCAAAGTTGGTCTCTTTCGGCTGTTTTTTGGATATGATGTGTCTAACAGTATCAATAGTCATTATGGAAAGTTTGGTGCACTTTGAACGACGGGCTCTCAAGTTATGATGCTCGGAGCCAAAAAGGTATGGTTTTTTTCCTTGGCTATAACTCGGCTGAAAATAGTTCAAATGAGCTCAAATTTTCAAAAAAGATGCGTTTTAAGTTGATCTACAATATTCTGTTAAAATTTAAAGTTTTGGAAAAAAAAAATTTTTCGTCTAGTTTAACTGTTTTCCTTCAAAATTTTTTTTTCTTGAGCCAAAAAAAAAATTTTCTTCCAAAATTTGAAATTTTTATAGAACATTGTAGATCAACCTAAAACGCATTTTTTATGGAAATTTGAGCTCATTTGACCTATTTTCAGCCGAGTTATAGCCAAGGAAAAAAACCATACCTTTTTGGCTCCGAGCATCATAACTTGAGAGCCCGTCGATCCCTAGACTGACCTTGATATCATAAAATATTCATTCCTCTAACTAGGAAATGTGGAATGTGGATTTAAAACTTCAGTATGTCACGGTTACCGTTGGAAAAAACATGTTTCGAAGGGTATTATGGAGTTCTCAAAAACTGTTGTCCACTTCTAGAAGTCGAGTTATGACCTTTTGAAGTTTGGTTTTCCTCACGCGCAACGCGGGTAGCTTTTCGCTTGCAGAAAACCAGCTTCATAAAGTTAGAACTCAGCTTCTGGAGGCGAACAGCTATTTCGAAAACACCATTATGCGTTTCCAAATCTACTCTTTTCAATGATACCCATTACATACTGAAGTGATATATGGTCACAACCTTCTACGTGTAGTGAACGAATTTGGTGTTTCAGATGACTCCTGTACAGCCACCAACGAGTAAGATGATCGCAGTTCTCCTCGTTTCTCGTGCTTCGTTTTGATAGTCGCAGGAATCGTGTACAAGTTCGCCAAGGTCCCGAGCGGATTTTAAATTGATTTTTTACTTATCATAAATAAAAAATGTGTCATCAAAAACTGTGTTCTGTCTGAATTTGAAACAAGTAATTTAGGAAAGAAGATAGTCGGGGCTGGAAAGTTTGCTGAATCATGTTTTCAGCATCGCAATGCTCGACGTTAATGGAAAGCTGAAAGGATGGAATGTCAATGTCAAATGGAGGCTTGGAGGAGGTAAAAAAGAATGTGGAAATAGAAGTAGAAACGTAGTCAAATTTAGGCATATTTGAGTTAGAAGTAATATTGGTCCGGTTGGAATTCAGAAGATGCTGAATTCTGAAATTTCAGTCTATAGAAACTTTTTCAGTCTATAGAAACTCATTTTCTAGCAATCTCGTCGTCTTTAATTCACTACCAAGCAAGACGTTCAATGACTCGCCTATCAGAAGTAAGCCTATGTACGCGAATGTGTAGTGACGACTGTTTTAGTCTGAACGGCCCTAACAAACGTAATATTTCAGATGGTCAACCCCATGACAAGGGCCAGCTTTCAGGCTACGAGATCTTTTGAATTTTTGATCATCATACTGAAAAAGCTCAGAAATTGATCTGCATACCTCAAAGCCCACATCAAAGCCACTTTTACGGCTGTTTTCCGTATTTCTCTTACTATAACTGATAATTTGTTAACCCTTCCGCTTTTCTATCCTTTACAGTAAAAAAATGTGAAAAACGGGCAAAAGTTTCCGTAGCCAGTGTTAGGAGCAAAACGTTGTTGGTGTAACTTCCGTCGAAAACCGAGATTCAAAAATCTGAGAAAACGTTGCACGTTTGATGAATGGGACATTATTTGGTCTGCTAATTTCAGAATAGTTACGGATCTTTCATTTCAACAGGGGCCTTGTGTGAAAAAGAAACGCCTCACGACCGCAAATGTTTCAGGTCGGAACTTCCCAGTTTCCAAACGTTTAACGTCTCAGGAACTAATGTGAAAACGTCTCAGTGTCAAGGCCTTTCCGTTTCTAAACGCAATAATCTCGTTTACCAAATGTGTTTTTCTTCTTTTCTGTAACTTTAGCACGGTTTCAAGCTATAGGGATAGTCATGTCTTTATAACGGGTTTCCGACTCAATAAGCATTACTTGATAAAACTTCATTACTGGATTATCTGTTGAGACTGAACAATTCACTATGCCACTTCCAGTTTCTCCAAATCACTTCTATCATCAATTTTTTGGTGACCTTCTCAAATGCTTTTTGTTTTTTCCCACTCTGCTCTCTTCTCACTTTACAATTGTTCTTCTCTTTTTCTCCTCGAGAACCTAGATCTTCTCACGAAATGTTTTGACAGTTGGCTTTTTTGTCTGCACCTGCCGTGTCTCCCCATGGTTGAAGGGTTGACCTCAAGCTGATTGATGACTTTGCTCTCATTCTCCATCTTCTTGTTTCTCTCGTTCTCTTTTTGTTCACGGAAAACTGATAAATGATTCTCCTATCAGTGGAATAGCATTCCAGTTTTTCTTCTCAAGTTTAAAGGGATTGCTTCATTCGTGATGTTTTGTATTTGTGGATTTTCTTTTACCTTTGTACGTGCATGAGCATTTTCACATAGAATTTGTTTGTAGATGCTCCCTCTCCTCGATTTCCTTGATCGGATCTCCCCTGGCTGGACCCATCTCAGACGTGAGCAACTCAATGCGCTGATGAGAAGCGTCGGCCCCGTCAACATTAGTTTTCGACACAGAGAAGGAAGACAAAGAGGGTTGATCTCTTTCAACCAGAGAACGTAATAATATCTTTTCCCGAATTTTTTCCTTATTTTCGTGATTTCAGATCGCGCGATTTCCGGTTTCAAATTGGAGGGCTTGCCATGTCCATTGAGAATTATTTTTTAGTTTTCTATGACGAACGTCTTCAGTATCCTGATTCGTGGATCGTTCAAATTAATAACGAATTCGCAGCCTATCCTGCCGAGATGCTGCTAGTTGAGCTCGTTTAAAAGAGTGAAGAATGAATGAATTTGTTTTGTCATTCGACGTTTTACTAGATTGTTTTAGGTTTCACTCAATAAATTGTAAAAACTGACTAACTGCAAACTTTCTTTTTAAATTTTCTACAATCACATTCTGTTTCAGTTATTTCTTTGATAACATGAAGTTCTTTTTCAACATTCTAAAATGCTGGTATTTTTATAACTATCTACAATGGCTTCCATGGTTGTAAGAATTCAACAACCTCAAAACTTGGAATTTATATCGAACTTGGAAAAAAAGTCACATTTAAAAAAATTGACTATATTGATGTTGGAAATGTTTGCAAAGTCATGAAAAAGTTGAAAAAAGTGAGAAAAAAAAGTTTGACCACTGAGCGGATCGAACGCCCATCCTTTCGATCTGGAGTCGAACGCGCTACCATTGCGCCAAGCAGTCACGTTTGCGGGAGGAGAGGAGGGTGTATAAGAAGAGCGGGTGACGGAGGCGAGAGAAAGAAAAGGGGTAGGGAAAACATGGAACAGAGTAACTATGATCGAAAGGCGTGTTGAACTTGAGAGAAAATGAAGACACATGAACATTTGTAAAGTCCCAGTGAGAGGAGAGAGAGCGTATTTGATAAACGGAATGATGGCGTTCGGAGAAAAAGTAGAGAAGGGAAGGGGGAGAAAGTATCGGGTAACTATGATTCTGGAATTGTCGAATTCTAAACTAATTGAGAAAAATCAGCTTTTCTATATCTATTCTCATTGGAAAAAAAGCTAATGTCGTGATGAAACCTATGATCTTGAGTCTACTCACAGCCTGCCAAAAAATGACCAACCAAATTTTCACTTTTTCTTCACGAAAAGCCCCAGGATTTTTGCTTTTTTTAGGTTTCACTGTTTTCTCACATGTCAGATGGATGGTTCAGATGCGGAGGCGTTCAACATCGGATCCTGGCTCACATTTTGAAATGGATGAACCGCGAACGATTCTTCGTGGATCCAAAGCTTCGCATCTTGAATTTGACTCCTCGAATGTGACCGTTGAGACTGTGTACCCAATGAACACAATGTAGTCATTTTCGATGTGCCCTCGGATGCTGGCTCATTGAAATTCAAAAGACAGGCCAAATTCTGAGATTGGTGTTCATACAGCCCAATCTGCATCCAATATTCGGATCATCCTGGTTTGCCATGTGTGGAAGCGTGTAAGAATTCGTTGAGAATGCAGTTCGAATCAAGCTGTCTTGTTTGTTTCAAAGAATTTTCAATTTTTTAGATTTTCTTATGCTTTTCCATCGTTCAAAGCTTGTCATCAAACCTCTAAATGGCGGACCTGTTCATTTTGCTCACTACTCTGCATAATTGCTCCCGTAGCTCGTCGTACACCAGTACTAGACATTTGGAATATTATAAGTGGTCATATTTCATGACATTTATTTCCCGGAAAGATGTACCTTGCATGCGTTTTTGCGTCAACAATGTTGTTGACGGTTTACCGCACATTGACTGGAAGAGTTACCAACGTTAGCAGCAAATCTAGATAATTGCTTTCAATGCGTCGTCGAGTGCATAAATATAACTCGGAGATCGTTTACCGTACCTTGTATTATATAGGTTTCGTATATCCAGGTCTTATTTCAAGTGGTCATATTTCATGACAATTATCTTCTAGAGTATTGTACCTAGCACGCATGCTTGTTTACGTCAACAGCGATGTTGACGGTTTACCGCACATTGGAGGGAGGGAATCCAAGCCATCTTCAAATCTCATAATTGGGGGGCGGAGTATGAGGAAAGGTGTGCAAGATCTCACCCCGCCTCTCGTCACCTCTGCCGAATCGTCATTCGTGACCAAAGACAACCCACTGTATAGGATGTCAATATTTTCTACTCTTGATTTTTTCGAAATCTTACTTATTGTCGACCGACTGAAAAGACGACTCTTTTTATTCACTTGATTTTACTGAAACTACTATTTGATGGAACCCGGTGTGCAGTTCAAGTGGAGGTATGTTATCGTTTCATTCACTTTCCTAAATTGTATGTGCTAGGAGTTTAGATAAAATGTGTTCGAGTGGTTCAGATGTATCCGACTGATTGTTTTCGAATCCTATCATTGGTTTCACAATGCGTGCTTTCTGGATTATAAAAAACGGATCTCCCAAATGTATTGAAAAGTGCACAGCTAATATCACTATGTAATATGCACTTTAAATCCTAATAAAGCTAATGAGATGCACTTTTTCATCAGTTGAAAAGTTCATGATTTCAGATTCCTTCATACACTCAGAGGACATTGTTCAGTTGTTTGCCGGTTTTCACTTGCCTTCCAAGATCAGCAAGTGCTTTGTATTTTTTCTTCTTTGTAAAGCTCTCCGCTCTATCGCCCCGCTGGTCGGAATGGTAAGTCTATATATCCAGACGTCTATAACCGTAGTCCTTCCTCAGATTGAGATAGCTCTTTCCCAACACAAATTTGATTTTCCAGACACACCCAGAAGGTCTTCCCAGTTTCCTGCCAACCTCTCGGTTCCCTCTCACTAAGGAATAACGTGAGTAATGTTTGGAGTTACAGATTGCATGATATATCATTGGAAAGCGAACAAAATTTGCAATCAATTGATATGTTTTGTTTCTGCTGCGGACTCCGCATTCTCGAGAAAATTGAATTCGAAATGCGTAAACCCAGTTGGTTTGATATGAAATGCGTGTTTTTAGTGCATATCAACTCGGTCTACGTACTTCAGATTCATTCTCGAGAATGCGGAGTCCGCAGCAGAGACGAAAAATGTCAATCGATTGCAAATTTTCTCGGCTTTCCAATGATACATGACACATTTTGTAACTCCAACCATTACTCACGTAATTCCCTCGGCAGTCCATCCTCACGCTCCTCGGAATGGTTAGTTTTTGTACCCAACCACCGTAGTCTTTTCTCAGATTTTGATTTCCAACACAAATTTGATTTTCCAGATACACCCAGCAGATCTCCCACCACAACCCGCTCGACTCGGCCGAGCCAAGAAGGTCTGCATGGTCATATGTGCATGCACATTCGTCGCCCTGCTCATCTCCATCGCAGTGCTCGTTGGCAAAAACTTTTGTTTTTTTCTTTTCTGTTGAATAAACTCCTGTTTTCCAGAACCTGTTTTTGTTTTTTATTAGCAAGAAAAAAGGAAATTGGATACAGGAAAACATGTTGAGTCTATTCAACACTTCGTGATAATTGACGTCAATGGAAACATGGAATAACAATCGACTTCAGGCTCTGCAGATCCTTTTCCAGTTTCTTGTTTTCAGCCAGTGTGGAGTCCAGAGATCTGCATAGATGTCCCATGCTCTTCATTATCTCAAGAATCTCTTCTCGGCTTTCCACTCTTCATCATACCAGTTGCTTCCAATCATCTTCAGCTCTCCGATTTCCTCATCATTTTTCTTTCTCATCATTCGAACTCCATCTTGAGTTCCCGTGGCGACGGGACTCTCATAGAGCGAAAATTGACTTTCAGCTTCAAGGCTCGGAATAACAAATGACACATGAAGGTTCGGAGGAGATGAAAGAGCAAAAAAACAACTAAAGCTATAGGGATAGTCATGTCTTTATAACGGGTTTCCGACTCAATAAGCATTACTTGATAAAACTTCATTACTGGATTATCTGTTGAGACTGAACAATTCACTATGCCACTTCCAGTTTCTCCAAATCACTTCTATCATCAATTTTTTGGTGACCTTCTCAAATGCTTTTTGTTTTTTCCCACTCTGCTCTCTTCTCACTTTACAATTGTTCTTCTCTTTTTCTCCTCGAGAACCTAGATCTTCTCACGAAATGTTTTGACAGTTGGCTTTTTCGTCTGCACCTGCCGTGTCTCCCCATGGTTGAAGGGTTGACCTCAAGCTGATTGATGACTTTGCTCTCATTCTCAATCTTCTTGTTTCTCTCGTTCTCTTTTTGTTCACGGAAAACTGATAAATGATTCTCCTATCAGTGGAATAGCATTCCAGTTTTTCTTCTCAAGTTTAAAGGGATTGCTTCATTCGTGATGTTTTGTATTTGTGGATTTTCTTTTACCTTTGTACGTGCATGAGCATTTTCACAAAGAATTCGTTTGTAGATGCTCCCTCTTCTCGATTTCCTGGATCGGATCTCCCCTGGCTGGACCCAGCTCAGTCGCGAGCAACTCAATGTGCTGATGAGAAGCGTCGGCCCCGTCAATATAACGTTTCGTCACAGAGAAGGAAATCAAAGAGGCTCAATCTCTTTCAACCAGAGAAGGTAATATTCTCATTTCCCGAATGATCCCTTATTCTCCGTGATTTCAGTGCGCGCAATTTCCGGTTTCGAGTTGGAGGCATTGTGATGTCTGTAGAAAACTACATGTTAGTTTTCTACGACGAACGTCTGCGATTCCCTAATTCGTGGACTGTCAAAATTGAAAACGAATTCGCAGCGTATCCTGCCGAGATGCTGCTAGTTGAGCTCGTTTGAAGGAGTGAAGAATGAATAAATTAGTTTTTATTTTGACATTTTCCTAGATTGTTTTAGGTTTCACTCAATGAATTGTAAGAACTGACTAAAACTGCAAAATTTCTTTTTAAATTTTCTTCTACAATCAAATTCTGTTTCAGATTTTTCTTTGATAACATGAAGTTCTTTTTTCAAAATTTTTAAATTCTGGTCTTCTTATATCTATCCATTTCTAATGGTTTTCATGGTTGTTAGAATTCAACAACCTAAAAACTTAGAATTCATATCGAACTTGGAAAAAAGGAGAAAAAATTGAAAAGGTAGACTATATTGATGTTGGAGATGTTTGCAAAGTCATGAAAAAGTTGAAAAAAGTGAGAAAAAAAAGTTTGACCACTGAGCGGATCGAACGCCCAACCTTTCGATCTGGAGTCAAACGCGCTACCATTGCGCCAAGCAGTCACGTTTGCGGGAAGAGGGGAGGGTGTATAAGAAGAGCGGGAAACGGAGGCGAGGAAGAAGGAGAGAGAAAGGGATAGAGGGAGCATAGAACAGAGTAACTATGATCGAAAGGCGTGTTGAATTTGAGAGAAAATAAAGACACATGAACATTTGTAAAGTCCCAGTGAGAGGAGAGATGGGGCTTGGAGAAAAAAGTAGAGATGGGAAGGGGGAGAAAATATCGGGAAACTATGATTATAGAATTGTCGAATTCGGAGCGAATTAAGAAAAAAATTGCATTCTATATCTGATCACATTGAAAAAATGTTTGTTGTCATCATGGAACCAATGATCTCGAGTCTATTCACAGCCTGCCAAAAAAGAATGGTCATCGTATTTTCACGTTTTTTTTACGAAGAGCCCCAGGATTTTTGTTTTTTTTTCAGGTTACTGGATGGTTCAGATACGGAGGCTTTGAACATCGAATCCGTGGTCACATATAGAAATGGATGAACAACAAACGGGTCTTTGTGAATTCAAAGTTTTGCGTCTTCAAGTTGACTCCTCAAATGTGACCGTTGAGACTATGTACCCAATGAGCACAATGTACTCATTTGTGATGTACCCTCATAAGGTGAGCTGGCTAATTGAAATTCAAAATCGAGGTCAAATTCTGAGATTGGTGTTCATACAGCCCAATTTGTATCTAATTTCCGAAGCATCTTGGCTTGTCATATGGAAACATATAAAAATTAGAAGAAATTGCAGCTCTTGAGCTACCCCGTCTGTTTTGAAGTGAATTCTAATTTCAGATTCTCTCTGGCTATTTCAATCGTTCAAAACTTATCATCTACATCTAGATTGCAGAATCTGGTTCATTCTGCAAACTACTCTAGAAGATTGCTCCCCGTAGCTTGACGTATACCAGTTCTGGATATTCAGATCTTATTTCAAGTGGTCATATTTCTTCACGATTATCTCCCAGAAAGGTGTATCTTGCATGCGTGTTTATGTCAACAATGTTGTTGACAGTTTACCGCACATTGACGGGAAGAGTTACCAACGTGAGCAGCAAATCTGGATAATTGCTTTGTGCATAAATCTAACTCGGAGATCTGTTTACCGTGCGTTGTATTATACAGGTTTCATATATCCAGGTCTTATTTCAAGTGGTCATATTTCATGACAATTATCTTCTAGAGAATTGTACCTAGCACATATGTTTAAGTCAATAGTGATGTTGACGGTTTACCGCACATTGGAGGGAGGGGATCCAAGCTCCTCCAAATCCCATAATTGGAGGGCGGAGTCTGAGGAAATGTGTGCAAGATCTCGCCACGCCTCTCGCCACCTTCGCCATATCGTCATTCGTGACCAAAGACAACCCACTGTATAGGATGTCCACACTTTCTACTCTTGATTTTTCGAAATCTTACTTATAGTCGACCGGCTGAAAGGACGACTCTTATTATTCACTTGATTTTACTGAAACTACTATTTGATGGAGCCCGGTGTGCAGTTCAAGTGGAGGTATGTTATCGTTTCATTCACTTTCCTAAATTATATGTGCTAGGAGTTTAGATGAAATGTGTTAGAGTGGTTCAGATGTATCCGACTGATTGTTTTCGAATCCTATCATTAGTTTCACAATGCGTGCTTTCTGGATTATCAAAAACGGATCTCCCAAATGTATTGAAAAGTTCACAGTTATTTAACGTCTTCGAACTTTTTTAAACAGAGTTTGCGATACTTAACATTTTTCAGTATTATCTCTATTTGCTACTGATGCATAGATCAGTTTCGATGAATCACTCCAGTCACTATTTTCGAGCTAATATCGCTCCGTGATATGCACTTTAAATCCTGATAAAGCTAATGAGATGCACTTTATCATCAGTTGAAATGCTCGTGATTTCAGACCCCTCCATACACCCAGAGGACATTGTTCAGTTGTTTGCCGGACTTTCACTTGCCTTCTGAGCTCAGCTCCGCGCACAAGTGAATAAGTTCTGAGATCATTCCAGTCCGCTTTGCTTCTATTAGCTTGTTTTTCACAAGCTCTTCATATTATTCCTTCTTTGTCAAGCTCTCCGCTCTTCACAGTCCATCGTCACGCTCGTCAGAATGGTAAGCCTACGTATCAAGACGTCTATGACCTTTGTCTTTCCCCACATTGCAGTGATTTTTTCAAAATACAAATTTAATATTCCAGACACACTCAGAAGATCTACTCAGATTCTTGCCAACCTCTCGGTTCCCCATCAGTCCATCCTCACACTCTTCGAAATGGTAAGTCTATGTACCCAGACGGAAAACCTCATAGTCCTTCCTCAGATTGAATTGATTCTTTCCAAACACAAATTTTATTTTCCAGATACAACCAGCAGGTCTCCCACAACAACCCGCTCGACTCGGCCGAGCCAAGACGGTCTGCATGGTCATATGTGCATGCACATTCGTCGCCCTGCTCATCTCCATCGCAGTGCTCGTTGGCAAAAACTATTGTTTTTTCTTCTCTGTTGAATAAACTCTTGTTTTCCAGAACCTGTATTTGTTTTTGATCAGCAAGAAAAAAGGAAATTGGATACAGGAAAAGATACTGATGTCGATTCAACGCTTTGGGATAATTGACGTCAATGGAAATATGGAATAACAATCGATTTCAGGCGCTGCAGATACTTTTCCAGTTTCTTGTTTTCAGCCAATGTGGAGTCCAGAGATCTGCATAGATGTCCTGGAGATCTTTGTCAAGTTTCTCCATGCGATATTCTTGCAGCATTAGAGTTTTTCAGCTTTCCCATTTCCTTTTCCGCCTTGCCCATGCTCTTCATTATCTCAAGAATCTCTTCTCGGCTTTCCACTCTTCATCATACCAGTTGCTTCCAATCATCTTCAGCTCTCCGGTTTCCTCATACTTTTTTTAATCATCATTCGAACTCCATCTTGAGTTCGCTTGGCGACGGGACTCTCATAGAGCGAAAATTGACTTTCAGCTTCAAGGCTTGGAATAACAATGACACATGAAGGGTTCAGAGGAGATGGGGGGAAAAAAACAACTAAAGGATTCTGATATTGAAGATGAATTCAGTAAGATGCTCTAAAAGTAAACCAGAGTATTGTCGTTCAGATATGTAGGGATTCGACAACTGTAGTTTGATAGGATTTCTTTAAATTTCGATAAAAAGTCTAGAATATTTATTAACTTGCCAACTTTTGACATCTCGCGCAAACGACGAAAGTCCGAAAGTTGGCGAGTGGATAGTAGAGCATGAGTTTTTCGATTTTTTCTATTTTCCTAAAATCTTCCACGAGATGAGTCATTGTTACCGCATATCGCAGTACTTCTAGACTGCTCGATTGACGTCAAGTATGAAGAGGTGTCTACTCAAAGCCTCATTAACAACCGAGTCGCATACTTTTCGTGTTGTCAGGCGACGTTGGGAAAATTTGTGAAATTTCTGATGACGGCTTAGTACTCAGAGCACTGCCATCAGGGGACGAAGCACGTGATACTCAAGCGGAAGGAGCCATCGAATCTCGAAACCTCTCTTGATTCCCTCACATTTTCTCTCCATGCTTTTCCCACTTTTCGACACCTCATTTTCAGAGTGCCCAATGAATACGAGAAGCTCTATGCCGCTAATAAAACTTGGAGAGCCTGAAGCTCTCTCAAGATACTACCTCAAAGTCGGATGTAGAACACTTCGCGATCTAAAGGAAAGACGAGAAGCCGTTGCATCATATGGAGTTGAGGCAGGATCAAAATTGCTTAAATTCAAATTAAAAACAGCTAAAACTGTCTCATTGTGTCCCATCCTTTTGAAGATCATCATAGTCTTTTGTCGACCCATTTTGTAAAGGCAATAGAGATCGAAATAAGAGAGCTCATCACCTTGCTATTAAGTTTCCAGTGAGAAAAATTAGGGGAAAGAAAATTGAAAAATGGGGCAAAAGTTCCCGTAAGCCAGTGTTAGAAACAAAAAGGTTGATGTGACTTCTACCGGAAATCGAGACCCAGAAATCTGAAGAAACTTTGCACGTTTGATGAATCAGACTTTGGTTGATCCGTCCAATTTTAGGTTGGCCAACTGAGTTACGAATTTGATTGTCATTTCAACAGGGGCCTTGTGTGAAAAAAAAACGTCACACGGTCGCAAATATTTCATGTCGGAATTTCCCAGTTTCCAAACGTCCTATGTCGGAGGAACTAAAATGAAAACGTTTTCGAGCGAGACGTCACTGTTTTCAAACGCAATAATCTAGTTTACCAAAAATTGTTTATTCTTTTCTGAAATTGCAGCTCGGTCGCAATCTGAAAGAATATTCATATTTTTCTAACGGGGTATAAAATTATATTCCGACTCAATGAGCATTACTGGATATAAGTTTCTTACTGGATTAAGTGTTGAGAATGCACAATTCACTATGCCAAATCCAGTTTCTCCAAATCTCTTCTATCATCAGTTTTTTTGGTGACCTTTTCAAATCCTTCTCGTTCTTTCTCGCTCTGCTCACTTTACAATTGTTCTTCTCTTTTTCTCCTGAACCTAGATCTTCTCACGAAATGTTTTGACAGTTGGCTTTTTCGTCTGCACCTGCCGTGTCTCCCCATGGTTGAAGGGTTGACCTCAAGCTGATTGATGACTTCGCTCTCATTCTCAATCTTCTTGTTTCTCTCGTTCTCTTTTTGTTCACGGAAAACTGATAAATGATTTCCTATCAGTGGAATAGCATTCCAGTTTTTCTTCTCAAGTTTAAAGTGGTTATCAATTTTTTGCCTTCGTAGATTCTCTTACATCCATGGGCATAAGCTTTTCCACAAAGAATTCGTTTGTAGATGCTCCCTCTTCTCGATTTCCTAGATCGGATCTCCCCTGGCTGGACCCATCTCAGACGTGAGCAACTCAATGCGCTGATGAGAAGCGTCGGCCCAGTCAACATTACTTTTGCACACAGAGAAGGAAATCAAAGAGGCTCAATCTCTTTCAATGAAACAACGTAATAATCTCTTTGCCCGAAATTTTTGTTTATTTTCCGTGATTTCAGCTCGCGCAATTTCCGGTTCCAAACTGGAGGACTCGTCTTGTCGATTGAGTCTTTCTTCCTCACTTTTTATGGGGAACGACTCAAGTATCCAACGTCCTGGACTGTCAAAATTGCAAAAGAATTTGCGGCATACCCAGCCGAACTCTTGCTAGTTGAGCTAGTTTGAAGGAGTGCATAGTTGTTTGACGTTTTACTAGATTACTTTAGGTTTCACTCAATAAATTGTAAAAACTGTAACTGCAAACTTTCTTTTTAAATTTTCTACAATCACATTCTGTTTCAGTTATTTCTTTGATAACATGAAGTTTTTTTTTTCAACATTTTCAAATTCTGGTCTTCTTATATCTATCCATCTCTTATGGTTTCTATGGTTGTTAGGATTCAACAACCTCAAAACTTTGAATTCAAATCGAACTTAAAAAGGGAAAGAAAAATTTGAAAATATTGACTATATTGATGTTGGAAATGCTTGAAAAGTCATGAAAAAGTTGAAAAAAGTGAGAAAAAAAAGTTTGACCACTGAGCGGATCGAACGCCCAACCTTTCGATCTGGAGTCGAACGTGCTACCATTGCGCCAAGCAGTCACATTTGCGGGAAGAGGGGAGGGTGTATAAGAAGAGCGGGAATCGAAGGCGACAGAGAGAGAGAGAGAGATAGATAGAGAGAAAAAAGGGATAGCGAGAACAGGGAGCATAGTAACTATGATTGAAAGGCGTGTTGAATTTCAAAGAAAATAAAGACACATGAACATTTGTAAAGTCCCAGTGAGAGGAGAGATGGGGTTCGGAGAAAAAAGTAGAGAAGGGAAGGGGGAGAAAATATCGGGAAACCATGATTATAGAATTGTCGAATTGGAAGCGAATTGAGAAAAAAAATAGCATTTCTGAATCGAATCATTGAAAAAATGCTTGTGGTCATCATGGAACCAATGATCTCGATTCTACTCGCTGCCTGCCAAAAATTACCAATTTTATTCTCACATTTTTCTTACGAACAGCTGCAGCATTTTCGCTTCTCTCAGATGGATGGTACAGATACGGAGGCGTTAAACATCGAATCCGGGGCCACATACAGAAATAGAGGAACAGCAACCTGTGCTTTGTGGATCCAAAGTTTCGCGTCTTGAAGTTGACTTCTCAAATGTGACCGTTGAGACTATGTACTCCATGAGCACAATGCACTCATTTTCTTGTACCCTCCGAGCGTGAGCTGACTCATGGAAATTCAAAAGCCAGGTCAAATTCTGCAATTGGTGTTCATATATTAGGGTGTTCGGAAAGTTCCGGTCATTTTTAGCGTCTCAGAACTTTAATGTAAAAAGTGTCAAAACGATGTAGTATAAATTAAAGGTAATGACCATAGTTATCGATGACTTACTACCAACGTCTCATCAAATCATGGATGCCTTTCCTCCAGAACCCCGGTGGCTGCGAGTTGAAAAAGGAAGTCAACACATTTTTCACCTCCTGTCTTGGAGTGAATTTTTTTCCACCAAGATGGCGTGGAAAATGGCTGAATGAGTGGTAGTCAGAGGGTGCAATGTTGGGGCTATACAGTGGGTAAGGCAGAATGGTTCAGCCATTGCCAGCAAGCTCAACCTTGGTCTTCCTTTCCGCATAAGGTCGCGCAGTGTTATGTTGAAACCAAACTTTCCTGATTTCTCCCCAACGGAGTTCCACGGGAAGTGTGAGTTTCCTCAACTGGCGAGAGTAGACATCGGCCGTAACAGTGACACCATCATTTAGCGGCTCCCAATATTCCACTACTCGGACAGATCACAATACCAAAACCGTCACTTTTTATCATAAGTTTCATGGTTCGGGACGTCAGCTGGCTGTGCGGGTTTATCAATCCACTCGGTTTTTCGCTCACTGTCATCACACATAATCCATGTCTCTTCACCAGTAATGATTCGATCCAAGGATCCATGTGTGCAATGCAAAGTGAGAAGATTCAAGCAAGTGTCCACACGTGGGTCCAAATTGTGTTGAGTCAAATGGTGTGCAAGATTTCTCCCTAGTTTTTTGACTTCGTCAATAGTTCCCAACTCATGATCATTGACGAAAAGCTTGCTCGAAGTGTCCTTGATAAATTCCGCACAGTTTAAGATGGGTCCCTTTCAACCTAGGTTTTCAATGAATCCAAATCTAAGTTCATTGGCTTTTCTGAAGGTGAATGATCGTCCATCGTAAATTCTACTTTTTCGAATTGATGAAACTAGGCCATGATGGAAGTTCGAGAGAGTGTATCTTTCTTGTAAACCTTCATTTATCGACAATCAATATCAGCAATTTTCCGGTCAGATAGAAACAAAAGAAAATGACATTCCAAAAATGTAAATTTTTGGGGACCAAAACGTTGGGCGTATCTTACTGCCCGAGAAGACGAAAATGATTTCAGTTAGGGTGCTGACACTATTAGACTCCACCAATATACTGATATAACGGCAGCTGCCTAGCCTTCACCCCGTTTGAGAAAACGAAGTTTGAAAACAGCCTATCAAAAATGACCGGAACTTTCCGAACACCCTAATAGATGAATGTATCCAGTATCCAGAAAATCTCGTAACTTGTGAAAACACATAAGAATTAGTAGAGAACACAGCTCAATTTGAGCAGCTCCATCTGATTAAAAGTACATTCAAATTTCAGGTTCTCTCTGGCTTCTCAAATCGTTCAAAACTTCATCAACCTTTAGATTGCAAAACCTGTTTCGGTTTGCTTACTACTCTGCATAATTGCTCCCCGTAGCGTCTCGTAAACCAGTTCTGGATATTCAGATCTTATTTCAAGTGGTCATATTTCTTCACGGTTATCTCCCAGAAAGGGGTATCTTGCATGCGTGTTTATGTCAACAATGTTGTTGACCGTTTACCGCACATTGACGGGAAGAGTTACCAACGTGAGCAGCAAATCTGGATAATTGCTTTGTGCATAAATCTAACTCGGAGATCTGTTTACCGTGCCTTGCATTATACAGGTTTTATATATCCAGGTCTTATTTCAAGTGGTCATATTTCATGACAATTATCTTCTAGAGAATTGTACCTAGCACGCATGCTTGTTTACGTCAACAGCGATGTTGACGGTTTACCGCACATTGGAGGGAGGGAATCCAAGCCCCCTTCAAATCTCATAATTGGGGGGCGGAGTATGAGGAAAAGTGTACAAGATCTCACCCCGCCTCTCGTCACCTCTGCCGAATCGTCATTCGTGACCAAAGACAACCCACTGTATAGGATGTCCCCACTTTCTACTCTTGATTTTTCGAAATCTTACTTATTGTCGACCGACTGAAAGGACGACACTTATTATTCACTTGATTTTACTGAAACTATTATTTGATGGAAACCGCTGTGCAGTTCAAGTGGAGGTATGTTATCGTTTCATTCACTTCCCTAAATTGTATGTGCGGAGTTTAGATGAAATGTGTTAGAGGGGTTCAGATGAATCCGACTGATTATTTTCGAATCCTATAATTAGTTTCACAGTGCGTGCTTTCTGAATTATCAAAATCGGATCTCTCAAATGTATTGAAAAGTTCACAGTTTTTTAACGTCTTCGAACTTTTTTGAACAGAGTTTGCGATACTTAACATTTTTCAGTATTATCTCTATTTGCTACTGATGCATAGATCAGTTTCGATGAATCACTCCAGTCACTATTTTCGAGCTAATATCGCTCCGTGATATGCACTTTAAATCCTGATAAAGCTAATGAGATGCACTTTATCATCAGTTGAAAAGCTCATGATTTCAGATCCCTCCATACACCTAGAGGACATTGTTCAGTTGTTTGCCGGTTTTCACGTGCCTTCCAAGATCAGTCCCCTCGAAAACAAGTGAAAAATTTCTGAAATCACTTCAGTCCGCTTCGCTTCTATTAGCTTGTTTTTCACAAGCTCTTCGTATTATTTCTTCTTTGTCAAGCTCTCCGCTCTTCACAGTCCATCGTCACGCTCGTCGGAATGGTAAGCCTACGTATCAAGACGTCTATGACCTTTGTCTTTCCCCAGATTGCAGTGATTTTTTCAAAATACAAATTTAATATTCCAGACACACTCAGAAGATCTACTCAACTTCAGATTACCGCCAACCTCTCGGTTCCCCGTCAGTCCATCCTCACACTCTTCGAAATGGTAAGTCTATGTACCCAGACGGATAACCTCATAGTCCTTCCTCAGATTGAATTGATTCTTTCCCAACACAAATTTGATTTTCCAGATACAGCCAGCAGGTCTCCCACAACAACCCGCTCGACTCGGCCGAGCCAAGAAGGTCTGCATGGTCATATGTGCATGCACATTCGTCGCCCTGCTCATCTCCATCGCAGTGCTCGTTGGCAAAAACTATTGTTTTTTCTTCTCTGTTGAATAAACTCTTGTTTTCCACAGGAAAAGATACTGATGTCGATTCAACGCTTTGGGATAATTGACGTCAATGGAAATATGGAATAACAATCGATTTCAGGCGCTGCAGATACTTTTCCAGTTTCTTGTTTTCAGCCAATGTGGAGTCCAGAAATCTGCATAGATGTCCTGGAGATCTTTGTCAAGTTTCTCTATGCGATATTCTTGCAGCATTAGAGTTCTTCAGCTTTCCCATTTCTTTTTCCCCCTTGCCCATGCTCTTCATTATCTCAAGAATCTCTTCTCGGCTTTCCACTCTTCATCATACCAGTTGCCTCCAATCATCTTCAGCTCCCCGATTTCCTCATATTTTTTCTTTATCATCATTCCCACTCCATCTTGAGTTCGCTTGCCGACGGGACTCTCATAGAGCGAAAATTGATTTTCAGCTTCAAGGCTTGGAATAACAATGACACATGAAGGTTCGGAGAAGATGGAGGGAAAAACAATAACTAGAGTATTCTGATATCGAAGATGAATTCAGTAAGATGCTTTTGAAGTAAACTAGAGCATTGTCGTTCAGATTCGAGGCGATTCAGACGTCAAAAACAACGTTGGTTTCTTTAAATTTCGATAAAAAGTCTAGAATATGTATTAACTCTCGCGCAAACGACGAAAGTCCAAAAGTTGGCGAGTGGATAATAGAGTATGAGTTTTTCGATTCCTTCTATTCCCCTAATCTTCCACGAGATGACTGACTCATTGTTATCGCACACCTCTAGATTGCGCGATTGACGTCAAGCATTCGGAGGTGTCTACTCAAAGCCTCCTTATCAACCGAGTCGCATACTTGATGTCAGGTGACGTTTTCAGACGACGTTAGAAAAGTTTGCGAAATTTCTGCGGACGCCTTCGGACTCTTAGAGATCTAGGCAGAGCACTGCCATCAGGTGACGAAGCACGTGATACTCAAGCTGAAGGAGCCATTGAATCTCGAAACCTCTCCCGATTCCGTCACACTTTCTCTCCAGGCTCCTCCCATTTTGACACATCTTATTCAGAATTCCCTATAAACATCTGAATCTATATGTTGCTACTATCATTCGGAGAGCTTGAAGCTCTCTCAATATACTACCTCAAAGTCGGATGTTGACCACTTCGCGATCTAAAGGAAAGACGAGAAGCCGTTGCATCAGATGGAGTTGAGGCGAGATCAAAATTTCTGAAATGCAAACTCCAAACCCCTATCACTGTCTCATTGTGTCTCATCCTCTTGAAAATCATCATAGTCTTTTGTCGACCCATTTTGTAGAGGCAATAGAGATTAAAATAAGAGAGCTCATCACCTTGTTACCGCTTCCAAAAAGGTCACATATGTTGGCCTTCTCTTTTTTTCAAATTTCGCTCTGTTATGCCACAGCCTTCTGGTGCGGCCTTGTGTCCACCCAAAGCAAACATAGCATTGTCTGCTTCTCTGGGTTCTCTCGCGCGCACTTTTACTGTCCACCATCATCATTTCTCGGCCTTTTTCGCCTTTTCTTCTTTGGGTTCCGTTTGTTCTCTTGCGTTTCTGGCAATTCGAATTTCGCACATTCCCTGATCTTAAAATCGATCCAGAGGAAAACATAGTTTTTTCGAAAGCTTATCAACCAAGATTTCCCAAATTCGGCCGACTCCTGTTTCCTATATGCCACACGATTATTGATTTTTTTTTTTTTCGAATTTCAGGTGAACGATGTATAGTTCAGTATCGCAAGGAGTGCTGACTGAGGAGCAATCTCTTCAGCTCTACAACTACTTTGAAGCTAACAAGTACCCGTCCGCTGATGAAATTCAGGGATACGCAGTGGAATTCGGAGTTGATGTGGCAGATGTAATCAATTAACAGATAATCAGAAAAACAATTGTATTTTCAGATGGAGGTGTTGTTCCAATTTGGCCAAAAATTCCATTTCGGTGTTCGCAGACAGAAAAGGGCGGAGAAGAAGGCTAAGCTCGGAAGCGACAATCGTTTTCGGAGACAGGAGTATGTGAGGTGAGCTCAGGAGCAGTTTGGCAAAACATCAAGCATAAGCATATATTTTGAAAAATCAGTTCTGATCGAATCAGAAACATGGAAAAAATAGCGATAAGTTTGTAAACGAGCTTCAAATGATGTTTCTGATAATTTTGAATCTGAGAATTTGAAAATTCAAATTTCTTCGAGTCGGAAGAATTGAAACCAAGAGAAATTTCAGAATCCAAATCTAAAAAATGATATAACTCCGGAAGTATAAATAATGAAAATGAATTTTTCAGACGTCGCCGTGAAGCCGATTTCAAATCGTCTTACTTCGGGAGACTCGTCTGCGAAAACTCCGAGAAAGCCAAGGCTCGTCGGATCAAACTTCAACCAATAATCGAGCAGAAAGACAAGCTGATTGAGGAGTTGAGAATGACCGGAAACAACTGGCGTGAAGAAGCCGAGACCAAGGAGAAAAAATTGGCGATAGATATGAAGAGAACGGACGAGGTGGAGATGGAAGTCGATTGTCTCTCACAACTGTTGGAGAACGGAAATGTGGAAATTGGAAAGAAGCAGAAAGCTATTCAAGAACTCCAAAACTTCAAAGAGAAGAAGTACTCCGAACAGGACGTAATGGACGCTCTGAAGCATAACCAAGAACTCCGTGCAGAAATGGAAAAAGCCAAGAAAGAGGTTGCGGAGTTGAAGATCTCTGAGGAATGGATCGCTCAGCTTGAAAATGCTTTCAAAGTTGAGCACAATCGTCTCCGCCAGCTCGTTCGTGAACGAGAGCAAGAGAGAGACCAGCTAAAAACAATGGTCGCCATGACAATGCAAGCGTCCCATTGCAAGGCATATCAAGCCGAGAACGGGAGACTGAAGAAGGATGTGGAAGAGCAGAAGTCGTTGAACCGTCTGCTGGCAAAGAGGATGACCGGACAGGATTAACAGGAGGAACAAAACAGAATGGATTGAATGGAATATTAACCGTCTTTTTTAACTCTCTTTTTTTCTGTTTGTTTTTTAACATTGAAGACTTTTTAAAAGTTATGATCATGTTTCAGTGTTTTGAAAGTTGATATGATAAATTTGAAGACATGATTGCGAACTTGGACGGTGAAATCTAAGAAGTTTCGACAAAAAAAGCTCGATGACAAGTTTTGGTCACGTATCTTTCGATTCTTTAGATTGACCATGATATTTTGAGTTTATTTTTATTGTGAGACCAGCTAATGTTCACTAATCTTCTACCAAAGCTCTGTAGAACTTACATCAAGCATGGAATGAAAATCACTGAAAACGTAGCTTCCACTAAACAGACAACAGGTGATATTGTATCACTAAACCTGACTGTTGACAAATCGGAGCCAAATCTCATTGCTGGAAGCTAGCTCGCGTCAAATCGTAGCTCGGGTCTGCCGCGCTCTTTTTGTCATACGAATCCTGTCTGACGAGACGTTTGTTCACTTTCTGGAGCGCAATGTGCTCCGACAAACCATATAATGGCTCAAGCGGAGAGTCGAAGTGTTGCCATCATAGATGCTAATCAAAACGTTACGGCTCTCTCTTTCAATTATGAGATTTATTAGCCGCTGAATCAGAAAAAAAACACAGGCACAATTGAAAAAAGCCGCAACAGTTGAAAAAAAAACACACACAAAGAACAAAAGAGAACTCAGCGAGACATATCATTCCTACGTTGTCTCATCCTTCTTTTTTTCCTTCTTTCAAGATCTCGGAGAAGCACTGGTTCATCGCCTTCAAGCGCTCCAGGTCCTCTTCCAGTTTCTTGTTCTCAGCCAGAATCCCGTTGAGTCCAGAGAGCTGCATAGATGTTTGAAGCAAGGCTTGCAGTTGGTCCCGCTCTTTTTCTCTCTTCTTGACAAGTTCGCGGAGGCGATTGTGCTCCTGCTTGAACTCGTCTCCAATGTTGTTGAGTTTTCCGTTCGAATTTTTCATGCGCACAATTTCATTTTTCGTCTCTTCCAACTCAGCGAGCAGTTTCTCATTCTGCTTCAGAAGCTCCATGACCTGTTGGGAACTCTGTCCTCCTGTGGATTTCTGCAGCTCTTGGAGATCTTTGTCAAGTTTCTCCATGTGATCCTCTTGGAGCTTTCGAGAAATGTTCAGCTTTCCAATCTTCTTTTCCGCCTTGACCGTTCTCTTCATCTCCTTCACCAATCTCTTCTCGGCGTTCCGCGCTTTATCACGCCAAATGTTCCCAATCATCTTCATCTCCACCATTTCCTCATCTTTTTCCTTTATCATCCTTTGAACTCCGTCTCGAGTCCCCTTGGCGACGGGACTCTCATAGAGCAAAACTTGACTTTCGGCTTCTTCAAGGCGGCGACTGAAAAATGTCAAACTATATAACAGAAGAACTTTTGTTTTTTTCAAAAGGTTCCTATCTGCCTAGCAGCCATGGCTAAAATCTGCGCGCTGTGGTCAAGTGGTTAGTGCGTCCACTCTTACGCTACGCCATCTCATCCGTCAGCTAGCCAAAAACTCTGCCCACTTCGCCCCGCCCACTTTTCCGCGCACGCTGCAACCCCCTCAAAAAAAAGTTTTTGTGACGCCGACTGTTCGAAAAAGACAGTCTCTCGTCTCTGTTGATCCAGAGGGTTATCATTTTCTACCTTTCTCCCTATGTTTCAGCGTTCTTTTTCGCAGGTTATTGAACTCACTTCATTTTCTCTTGCTTCAGAAATCTCTCCTCTGCCTCTTTCTCACTGAGAAGATCACTATGGAGCCCTTGACCATATCGGAACAACATCGCGATCTGGAAAATAAGAATAGTTTCTTGGATTCGATTCAAAACTACTACCTCCTCATAATCCACTTTGAATTCCCTGGCGAACGTCATCATTTCTTGGGAGGACGGGTACTTGTTTTTTTCAAAGTACTTGTAGAGCTGGAGAGACTGCTCCGGAGTCATGATTCCTTGCGAAGTGGACCCCCACATGGTTTACCTGAAAATTAAAGACAAGCCATGGGTCGAGTATCGATTAAGAGAAACAACAAAGAAAAACTGATCGAAATCTGACACACTAGACTTTGAAAAGTTAGAACCATATTTCGAAACCTTTTATCATTCGATAAAACGTTTCGAAAATCACTAAAACGGGAGAGAAAGTGTGAGGAAAGACCAGAGATGATGTGGACTGACAGTCTAAGAGCAAGTGAGAGAACACGCGGAACCCAAAGACGCAGACAAGCATACAAATCTGGAGGAGGCGACAAGGACGGACTGTCGCGTGTGTTGTGAGATTTGAATAAGAGAAGAACTCTGACCACATTTACGACCCTCAGTGAATGCTGATTGAGTCATCAACTTCTTCTTTCTTCAACATTTTCGAAATCCATTGTGTCAACAAAGTGGTGGTGATAATTGGGGTGATGAGATGTGATCGGATAATGATGGGGGTGGTTTGAATTCAAAACCGAAATTTTGATTTGATCTGATAGAAACGCAACTTCAAAAGAGGTTGAGAAGAAGCTGAATGCATGTAGGCGTAGCCCACTGCAGATAGGACATAAACTAAGTGGCTCATGTAGACAGGATGCGCAACTTTGACAGAGCTGTTCTAATACCAAACTTGATCCAGTCTCCCAAGAATAGTTCCACTCTGTTGGACGGGATGTTGTTGAGAATCAGCCATTGGAGGAAGGCCCATCGTCTTTGACACCTCGGGTGGAGAAAAGACACCGTAGAACACTGGTTGTCTATGATCCAGAGGATAGGAACACTGTTTTTCTTCGTTCCTGTCTCGATGGAGAGCCTCGATGGAAAGCGAAGGTTTCATGGAACTCGGGTAAATCTCATGATTCGCTGTTTCTCATCTGCAACAGGACGATGAAAGTCTATGTAGCGGTGGAAAGTCATGTTCGCTAGCTGACCTGAAACATACGAGGAGTTCAGCATAGTAGAAGGTTCGACCGAATCCGAAGACATTGACATTCCCTTTTTAATGTATCGGAAACTATAATAAGAACGTCGATCACATCGGTGAAGTGTGATGAAATGAAAGTAATGCTGTCAGGCCGGATGGTCCAGGTGTCACACAGTGTGCATCGATAGATGTGTAGGTTTGGCTAAGTGAGATCATTCTCCCTCTTACTAGTTATGGCCCACACAGACGCACACTCACACACAACACCTTCTGTCTGGGTGCCTATACAACCTGTTATCTCTCACATGGGCAGTCGATTTTTCGAAAATCCGATGGTCCCAGCACTAATTTTTTGCAATTCAGCCTCATGCGCCTCAAAACCTGATCTTCCTTTTTAATTTCCACAATAATTTTTAACATTTTCAGGTAATTACATTCCGAGTCGTTAAACAATTTCGATGAACACCGCTGGACAGCATTCATCGATGCTTTCGAACCCGTGAGTTGTATATTCCAAAACAAACACCAATCATTTTACTATTACTTTCAGAGCCCCGATTGATACGACTAATCTTCAAGAACTACAACAAAACCTTCGGCTCAACAATGCTCTGTCGCTCATCGGAGATCAACGCCTTGTTCAGCAATGGCAGATAATCGTTCACCACGCTGATTCGTGTAGAGAGACCGCTTGTCAAATTGCTCAGCAAGCTGCGACTGCTCGGCAGCAAGGCCAACCATCACAACTACAAGAGCTCCTCTTGCAACGTTCCAAAGAAGCAGATGCTTCGTTAGAACAAGCGATTTTTCAAAAATCTCAGTTCGAGAAAACCATTCTTCAACAAGCCGCACATCACCAAAAGCAGCACCAGGCTTTGATGGTCGGTGGTCAACAAGATGCACCTAGTCACCAACCAAATGCGCAGTTAGACGGAGCCCAAGAAAACCGACAGGTAAACCCACATGTCTCATTTCTCAAAAGAAAGTTTTTTTTTCAGGTTATTCCATTTGTGCAAAACGGCACCATTGGAGTGATGAATCATCGTCGAGAGCAAGATTTGGCAATTGCAAACGCGGTGAGCTCTTATTCTCTATCACACTATTTTACAATCACATTATTCAGCACGTCGCGTTCCTCCTCAACCTCCGTACAACGGATGCTGCACGATCTGAAGAGCATGAGCAGAAAGTTGTAAAAGTTGTCGAAAGCATCTACGAACGAGTAATAGATAGACTATGTGACGATCAGCGTGAAATGCGCAATTTGGTTCGTGAGATAAGCGTTCTGAATGCAGCCAGAAACAACGTCGGCCAGATGAATAACCTTGACCGAATGCTCAATATTACTGTTCCAAACTGGTTTAATGATCAAGGGAAAACTGGTGGACCGGTTCTTGGTACCTCTTTTGGAATCGACCAGATTCTCGCTACACTTTCATCCAACAACACCCAGATGATGGGAGAAGCAAACAAAGAGAATGGTCCAATGGTTGCTGGAGATATTGTCAATCAATTCCAAAACGTTGGAGCCTTCACCGATCAATTGCCGATGACTGTTGGATCAAGTCTTAATAACACAACGAACGCTCTAGGAACTGATGATGCCCAACTTGACATCAATCCATTGCTGGCTGGAAGCAATAACGCTGACGTGGATTCTGGATCCATCGCCAATAATCTGATGGATACTTCAGCCCCAGTGAACACCACCAGGATTTCTATTGGTCAATCACCAAATGGAGCCAATTCCAGCGCAACATTGCTGAATTTCGAACCATTCTCCAAAAATGGTCGTATAGATTTTGGTGCTCCGCTCGATTATTTGAAGAAGATTTCTGGGCCTCCGTTTGACTCAATTCAGAAGGACACTGGTATGATCGCTGGAAATGTTGTCGAAACTGGCGTCAAGTCAGCTACTCAAGTTGTTAACACTCAAAATAGTTCTCGAGTTTCTGACGTTCATTCGATTAGTCGCAGAGAAATGGATGACCGTGCCGATGCAAATTTGAATATTCCAGACGCTCGGCTTTCGGACGAGGAGCAAGGTTCTGCTGGCGGCCCGATCCGTCGGAGCACTCGTGACCGTCGTGCAGCGACACCTCTTGGAATAGTTGGGAGAACCGCTTTCGGGGATCATGCATCGACAGAAATCACTGATATAGCTGTCGGTTCTCGTGACACCACTCGTAAACGTGGTCGGTCAAGAGGTGGCCATGCAGCATCAACACCCAATGAGAACGTCTTCTACGACGGAAAGATCATCGCAAAAGGTCGTGACTATAATCCGGTCAGTATTTTTTGTTTCAGAGAAAACATAAATTGCACAGAAAGATTCATGAACTTTGCAGGCAACTGGCGATTTCGAGAACTTCTCGTGCATTGTAGAAGGCTGTATGGCGGAGTCAATGCGCAGACGAACCATTAGAAAGCATTACGTCTGGACTCACTCACCGGTTGTTCGCTCTGCATCAATGCAATAAGTCAAATTTTTTATGCTGCATGTTCGAATCTTATTTTATTTACTTGAATGAAACCTCATACTTTTGAATAGTCTACATAGTTAGAATTTCAATCAAATGATCTACCGAACTGATGAAATTTTCATCATAACAAGAGCTTTTTCTGTTTCTATAAGGGGGGTTTTCAAATGAATAGAAGAAAATGGTCTCGAAGAAACACAGAAATTGTGAATATTTTAGTGAAGATCAAGAGATAAACTGACGGTTTCAAAAAACTTCTGATTTGATTTTGAAATGGTCTGATCCGGCTCGAACTACTCAAATCTGTTTTGAGGTTTTTTAGGTCTCGGAAAGATCGAATGCAAAAAAGTGAAGATTTGTTGGAAATTTTTTCAGAGCTGTCTGCTGTGATCCTCACTTTTATGCACTGCATGAAACACACAAGAAGAGTGGCATTGAATGGAAACCGTAAGCTTTGGTATAGGGGTTTCGCGCTCGCAATTGTTACTTCGATCAGCAGAGGTATAATGAAAGCTTATTATTTTTATTAAGATGTTAAACAGATTAAACATAAAACAATCATGAAACTTTTAAGAATTACAGAATAGTTATCAAATCAGGAAAAGAAGTTGATTGCTATTATTATTGTGATGTGTCCACCGAGCACGACAATCTGGAATTAAGATAATTTTGAATTGCAGGACTTGAGTGTAAGTTCTTATTGACTTTATAACATACCTATTTTAAATATGGAGTAGACGCTCTATCGGCTTCCAAACGTCCGCATTCGTATTGGAACTCAACATATCTTCCAACTCTCGCAACCCAGTTCTCTGAGCTATCGTATCCAAGTCCACAAAACTTCTCGTATTTCTGGACAGACATGGATTTGACTTGTACGGCTCCAAGCTTCTCCAAATTGCACTCATCCGGACTACATCTCCATTTGCAAACTCTCCCGTCGAGATCTCTGCAGATCATTGTCTCCATTCCACACCGATCTTTGACAGTGTCAATGACCGTATCCCGGATAGTTTTGGCTTCGTCAAATGGGTGGTCTGGGTAGTAGACTTGGGTGAATCCCCATGTGTAGGCATCATAGACGTATTGCTCGTGAACGGAACGATGAGAGTTGAGCACATGGAAAACCTTCTGACCCTCAATGATCTCAACGTACTTTGGGAAAAGATGCACTTCGCTGGTGTGAGGGCATTGAGAGCAGAAATAGAGCTCAAATGAGTTATTGGGTTCCTTGAACCTGTATCTCATCTCGAACGCTCCATTGAAAGTGAGATCCACCATGAAAGTATCGTTATGATAGCAGTAATCCACTCGGAAGTTGGTCACTTCCCAATTGCTCTCAGATGATTGAACCGTTCCATCTTGTACAATATCTTGAGTTCGAGCATCAACTTGAAAGAGCAGTGGGAACCGTTCGATTTTCTTTGAGATGGCAATCACCGAGTAATTCCGAAGGAGACAGAATTTGTATTCAATTTTCACAGCACGTCTCCTCGCCTCTTCATATTGTCTTCGTTGCATGTAGACGTAGTCCACTGCAGAGATCACATAAACTACGTGAGTCATGTAGACAGGATGAGCAACTTTGACAGCGCCGTTCTGATACCAAACTTGATCCATTCTCCGCAGAAATGTTCCACTCTGATGGATGGGATGTTGTTGAGAATCGGCCATTGGAGGAAGGCCCATCACCTCTGACACTCCGGGTTGAGGATGGAAACCGTAGAACAGTGATTGTCTATGATGCATCATGACACTGTTCCTGTCCGTTCCAGCTTTTTGTGTTGATGGAAAGTGAGGGTTTCTTGGAACTCGTGTAGACTTTATGAATCGCTGCTTTTGATTTGTGACAGGAAGATGTGCTTCCATGTAGTGGTGGTGAGTCATATCTGATAGTTGAGCTGAAACAATAATAATATAGCAAAATAGAGAAGATCAGAGAGAATGAGAGGACGCAACAGTTTTATCGGAAAAAAAATATCGGAAACTAGGAATGGGGAATACAATAGAGAAGTGGATAACATGAACGTGGTGTTGTCTGACCGGGTGGTCTAGGTTTATAGTTAATCGATTGATGTGAAGGGTGCGAAGGTGAGGTCATATTATATTTTTCCCAGCCCGCCCCCTTATGGCCCCCAGCACACTTACACATCTTATGTCTGCGTCTATTCACAACGCGTTCTCTCTCACTCGCTCAATAGGCCGTCATTCTCTCGCCGATCCGGTTGTCACACCACTCAATTTTTGCCATTCTTCCTCATTTCCCTCGTCCTGATCGGTCGCATTTTTCTCCTCCTCTCTCTCCTCCTCCACTCACTTTTCTCTCCCTAGTTTTTTTCGTATTTTCTGAGAATTTAAAGCAAATTTGGTTTCATAGACAGTGATTTTCAACTCGATATACCCTTCTTACTAGGGAATAACCTGAGTAAAGGTTGGAGTTACGTGATGCGACTTATATCATTCGAAAGCTGAAAATATATCCAATTGATAAATAAATTTTGTTTCTGCTGCGGACATCTCTATGTCGAGAAAATTGCGTCTGAAATTTTAGTACTGAAATCAGTTGATTTTGCACTAAAATCCACGCGTTGCCGCCACGACAAGGCCACTTTCAAAGATGCAAAGTGAAGAAGGGGATTTCAACGGCTTGGTGGTGTAGGGGATAAGAGGGGCGGGCGAGGAACGGTGACTATCATTTTTTGGATATTTTTTGGTCATTATAACTGACCGTAGAACAAGTTTTGGACGTTTTCCATATAATGTATGCTTCCAGACACACCAAATGCCCCTAGTTAGATATGAAACCTTTTTGGCGTATCCAAAATAGTTTACAATAAGTACTTTTATGTTGTGATTTCCCGTTTTTGGAAGAACCCTGTTTCACTTCTGATTGTGGAAAGTGAAATGCGAAAAAAAAGAAGAAAAATAAGTGAAAATTTTGTACGAAGTTGCTTTTCCAACTTAATATACCGTAAAAACTCTATTAGAGTGCCATGGCACTGTATTGTTCGGAGATAATTTGGGTGGCACTATATTAGAGGCTGGCGTTCAATTAGGGGTGGCTATCTAATAGAGTTTTTACGGTACCCTTTTTAGGTATGAAACCTTTTTGGGGTATCCAAAATAGTTTTCAATAAGGCTGACTGATTTTCGAGAAACTGACACTAAATTGAGCAGTGACCAAAACAATTTCTAGTCAAAATTTTCTCGTTTTGCATCTGAATTTCTTCGTCATTGCGATTTCTGTACATCGAGCCTTGATTTTGTTGAATTTTCACACCGAAGTTATAACATATCTTAAGGTGGCTCACACCTGTTCTTTCTTTTTACTTTCAATCTTCATCAGCATTATTTCCAGGTAATGGCCTTTCGCGTCGTCAAACCAACACCTATTAACCCCGCTGAACAGCAATCAGCAGTGGTTCCGAACCAGTGAGTTATATATCCCATAGCGTACACCAATCATTTATCACTTTCAGAGCACTCACCCAATCTACTAATGTTCAAGAACTACAACAAAACCTTCGGCTCACTAATGCCCTGTCGATCATCGGAGATCAACGCCTTGTTCAGCAATGGCAGATAATCCTTCAACACGCTGGTTCGTGTAGAGAGACCGCTTGTCAAATTGCTCAGCAAGTTGCGACTGCTCGGCAGCAAGGCCAACCATCCCAATTACAAGAGCTCCTCTTGCAACGTTCCAAAGAAGCAGATGCTGCGTTTGAGCAAGCGATTTCTCAAATATCTCAGTTCGAGAAAACCATTATTCAACAAGCGGAAGGTCATCAACAGCAGCACCAGACTTTAATGATCGCTGGTCAACAAGATGCTCGTAGTCACCAACCAAATGCACAGGTAGACGGAGCCCAACAAAACGGACAGGTAAACCCACATGTCTCATTTCTTAATAGAAAGTTTTTTCTCAGGTTATTCCATTTGTGCAAAACGGCACCATTGGAGTGATGAATCATCGTCGAGAGCAAGATTTGGCAATTGCAAACTCGGTGAGATTTGGTTCTCTATCATACTATTTTACAATCATATTATTCAGCACGTCGCGTTCCTCCTCAACCTCCGTACAACGGATGCTGCACGATCTGAAGAGCATGAGCAAAAAGTTGTAAATATAGTTGGAGCCATCTACGAACGAGTAATAGATAGACTTTGTGACGATCAGCGTGAAATGCGCCATTTGGTTCGGGAGATAAGCGTTCTGAATGGAGCCAGAAACAACGTCGGCCAGATGGATAACCTTGACCGAATGCTCAATATTACTGATCCAAACTGGTTTAATGATCAAGGGAAAACTGGTGGACCGGTTCTTGGTACCTCTTTTGGAATCGACCAGATGCTTGCTTCACTTTCATCCAACAACACCCAGATGATGGGAGAAGCAAACAAAGAGAATGGTCCAATGGTTGCTGGAGATGTTGACAATCAATTCCAAAACGTTGGAGCCTTCACCGATCAATCGCCGATGACTGTTGGATCAAGTCTTAATAACACAACGAACGCTCTAGGAACTGATGATGCCCAACTTGACATCAATCCATTGCTGGCTGGAATCAATAACACTCACGGGGATTTTGAATCCATCACCAATAATCTGATGGATACTTCAGCCCCAGTGAACACCACCACGACTTCTATTGGTGCACAAGTGGACAACAGTCAGAATAATGCCAGTACAAGTCAAATGACATCTGGAGACGGAGCTGAAAATGGTCAAGTGCCTTTTAATGGTAGCATGCTCGACTACGCTGACATATCTGCTCAAGCTGTTGCCAAAGTCCTTGCTCAATCCGCCGCGACCAGCAGTCAATCATCAAATGGAGCCAATTCCAGCGCAACACAGCTGAATTTCGAACCATTCTTCAAAAATGGTAATTTTGATTTTGCTGCTCCATTCGATTTCATGGAGAAGATCGCTGGGCCTCCGTTTGAATCAATTCAAAAGGACACTGGTATTGTCGCTGGAAATGTTGTCGAAACTGGCGTCGACGCAGCTGCTGGAGTTGATAACACTCAAAATAGTTCTCGAGTTTCTGACGTTCATTTGATTAGTCGCAGAGAAATGGATGNCAAAACTGGTGGACCGGTTCTTGGTACCTCTTTTGGAATCGACCAGATGCTTGCTTCATTTTCATCCAACAACACCCAGATGATGGGAGAAGCAAACAAAGAGAATGGTCCAATGGTTGCTGGAGATATTGCCAATCAATTCCAAAACGTTGGAGCCTTCACCGATCAATTGCCGATGACTGTTGGATCACGTCTTAATAACACAACGAACGCTCTAGGAACTGATGATGCCCAACTTGACATCAATCCATTGCTGGCTGGAATCAATAACACTCACGGGGATTTTGAATCCATCACCAATAATCTGATGGATACTTCAGCCCCAGTGAACACCACCACGACTTCTATTGGTGCACAAGTGGACAACAGTCAGAATAATGCCAGTACAAGTCAAATGACATCTGGAGACGGAGCTGAAAATGGTCAAGTGCCTTTTAATGGTAGCATGCTCGACTACGCTGACATATCTGCTCAAGCTGTTGCCAAAGTCCTTGCTCAATCCGCCGCGACCAGCAGTCAATCATCAAATGGAGCCAATTCCAGCGCAACACAGCTGAATTTCGAACCATTCTTCAAAAATGGTAATTTTGATTTTGCTGCTCCATTCGATTTCATGGAGAAGATCGCTGGGCCTCCGTTTGAATCAATTCAAAAAGACACTGGCATTGTCGCTGGAAATGTTGTCGAAACTGGCGTCGACGCAGCTGCTGGAGTTGATAACACTCAAAATAGTTCTCGAGTTTCTGACGTTCATTTGATTAGTCGCAGAGAAATGGATGACCGTGCCGATGCAGTTTTGGATATTCCAGCCGCTCGGCTTCCGGAAACGGAGCAAAACTCCGGTGGCGGCCCGCTCCGTCGGAGCACTCGTCCCCGTCGTGCTGTAAAACCTTTTGGAATGGTCGACGAAACCGCTAAAGAGAACCAAGCATCAACAGAAAATACTGATATTGCTGCCGGTTCTAGTAACGCAACTCGTAAACGTCGTGGAAGAGGTGCTCGAGCGATTGTTCGTGGTCGTGGAACATCGGAATCGACATC
Organism: Caenorhabditis sp. 40 LS-2015; assembly: GCA_900536305.3. NCBI lineage: Eukaryota > Metazoa > Nematoda > Chromadorea > Rhabditida > Rhabditidae > Caenorhabditis > Caenorhabditis tribulationis. Next base: position 77,006 of record LR544478.1, read on the forward strand.
GACTGCTGNCGAATCAAGCATCTACAGAAAATACTGATATTGCTGCCGGTTCTAGTAACGCAACTCGTAAACGTCGTGGAAGAGGTGCTCGAGCGATTGTTCGTGGTCGTGGAACATCGGAATCGACATCGACTGCTGCATCACTCAGCGAAAACGTCACTCACGAACAAAATACGGTCAATAACGGACAAGACAACAAACGGGTCAGTTGTTTTCTTGTTCTTTAAAAATTTTACTTAAAAACTTTGATTGCAAGTGGAGAGTATTGAAATTTGCAGAAACCTGGCCTATTCGAATACTTCTAAAAGAACTATAATGCGGTTTAGCAGACGACACATCCCAATGCACTACTACTGGTCACACTCAATATCGGTTGAATTTTCTGCATCCTTGTCATAATTATATGTTTCATCACATCGAGATTTTAACCATAGCTGTATCCTATGTTTGTACTAACATCTTATTTATGAATATTGTATTTATTGTATATGGATAAAACTAAAAGAAGCTTATTCAAACTCTGAAAACTTATACAACTGGAATTCATCGTTCAGTAATGAAGTTCTGCAGATAGCCTCTATAAAGTAAATCTCTGTGTTGTACTTCTTTNTAGCGAAAACGTCACTCACCAACAAAGTACAGTCAATAACGGACAAGACAACAAACGGGTCAGTTGTTTTCTTGTTCTTTAAAAATTTTACTTAAAAACTTTGATTGCAAGTGGGTATTGAAATTTGCAGAAACCTGGCCTATTCGAATACTTCTAANGTCGGGATGGCTACACTTTGTCTTTACCCCCGAGACCTCTTTGGTGATCGGGGGAAACTTTCTTATGGAATCCTCTATCCCAATGCAATTTGAGTGAGTTTTGTGTTTGCCCTGATCATGGTTAGAAACGCACAATTATTCAAAAACTCAAAATATATTTTTGACCATGAAAACGATTGTCAAGCACGGCTACAAAAGCTGTTTCCACAAAACCGATGTTATGTTAAAAAATGATCTGGGGGAGAAACTAGAATTTAGTTTTTCGATTCAAAACTTTTCTTTCCAAAAATCGAAACATCGTTCTATGAAGTTGAGCTCCTCCTCTGCAAAACAAACTATGGAGACGTTAAAACCTATATTTTTCAGAGTGACGAAAATCGAGGAGGCTGCACTGGAAGCAGGAAATATTCAGCGCGGCAACATGTTTATGGGATTTTACAACATCATGTGGGCGTACGTGGAACTGGTGCTTCCTGAAAAGCTGAATGGTGAGATTTTCGCATGAAATCAAAATGAAAAATCAAACATTACCAATTTCAGATCCAGCTTGCCCGCATAACATACTGGAAGTGGCCCGCGAACTGTTGCGAATGGTGCCGGAGGAGAAGGAGCTAAAGTGTGAAGACAGATCGATCGATTGGTACTCAACCACACAGAAAAGGAGCATCAAAGAGAAACTGAGAAGAGATCTGGTAAGTTTTTGTTTGGCATCTCGTTTTTCCGTTGTTGCGGGTAACTTTAAAGAAGCAGATTTTCTATATCCATAAATGAATGTATGATATGCAGAAAGACTGATAATGAGAAGTCAAAGTGAGATGGAAACATTCGAATGATACAGTTTCATTTTTAGGAGCAAGCAGAGGAGCGGGAAGCAGCAAAAGCAGGGCCAAGTCAACGGCGACAAGATCTAGAACAGACGTGTGACGATTTGGAAGACGAGGATGAGGACCGAGAACCACAGGAGAAAAAGACTCGAAAGGAATGAATCGCATTTAACATTCCCTCCCTGTGATTAGGATTTCATTTATCGTGTTACAAGCTTCCTGAGTGTTCGATTTTCTTTTTCTAGTCTTTCTTTTCCAGTAATTGTCCATCTCCATTTCCTTGATTGTCAGTACTTTTTCTTAATGCCCAACACACACAACTTCCTATGCTTCCAGGCTTCCTGAGTGTTTCATTTTTTCTCCTCGCCTTCCTTTGCCCTCCTCCATCTCCATCGCCATGATCGTTCGTTCTTTTCTTCGTACCCGCCGGACTTCCCATTATCCTCCTTCGCTTCATGTCTGCCATCTCATCAACTCCACTGACACTCAATCATTTGCTCTTTCCTACGCCATCCTTTTTCTTTTCGATTGTCCCCCTACTTGTTTCATTCAATTTTTTTCGTTTTGTTTATAATATTTCCCTTTCCCTGCCACCAATAATCATATGGCGAAGTATACTCTCCGGTGTTTTGCGGGAAATTTTCCGCTTTCTGAGTGTTCGATCTTTGCCCCTTGCCCTCATTTTCCAGTCTTTCTCGGCCTCCATCGCCTTGATCGTTCAAACCTTTTCTTCATACCCGCCGAATTTCCAAATGCCCTCCTTTGCTTCATGTCTGCCATCTCATTGACACCACTGATGCTCAATCATTTGCTCTTTTATATGCCATCCTTTTCCTCTCCGATTTTCCCCCTACTGGTTTCTTTCAATTTTTTGTGTTGTATATAGAATCCCCCTTTCCTGCCTTCAATAATTGTACAGTAAGGAATACGTTACAATAGATTTCAACAAAAAATAAAGAGGTTTACGTTTTCTGAAAGTAGAGATTGAACAACCTAAACTCACTGGAAACCATGCCCAGAAGCCGTGAAATCACTGCATACTTATTTCGAGACCACAATTGCTCATCATAGGGTGATCACTCACGCTTTCGAAATGCTCGAGATGAAATTGAAATCATTTTTTATAACAGACAGCGTTTTTTATTCGAAACTTTTCCAGCGAAGTTCTATTTTTTTTCAACACATGAGGCACTAGCCAGGAACATTTTCCCAATGGATGTCAAAAACACCAAGCTAGCTGAAATTTTGGTTCTCAAAACGTTCAAGTTCAGTACTGAAGTTGAGAAAACAAGAAAAGAGGCGTGTTTTCTCGAATTTTCGTTCGAAAAATTCATTTTTTTCCGAACAACATAGTAGTAAGAGTGAAAGAAGCTTATTCAAACTCTGATATTTCAAACAACTGGAATACATCAATCGGTGATGGAGTTCTGCAGATAGCTTCTATGGAAATACTTCTCTGGGTTGTACTTTTTTCTCTCGCCTTTTTTTGTAAGTTGTCGAAAAACATTCAGGCGCTCTCCTCTTTTTTTCTTTTCTCCTTAAGCTCCGCCCACTCCACACACAAAGTATAGAGGGGCGCGGAACCCGCGGGATGTCTGTACACGGCCAATGTTATATGCCCCACTTCAGAAAGGGCTGACAGTTACGGGTAGTTTCTTTCTATTACGGGTATGAAGAACTTAGGTTAGAACAGGAAAAACATCGATAATTTTTGGAAGCCTACTCGAGAGAGTAGGCGAAAAGTTGCTGATGGTTTGGCAGAGAAGACATGGAGATGTCAACAACGAACACGAATAGTAGTATTTATTTATACTCGAGATTGCTTTTTCTGCACCCGTCTACTATAATTTTTGTAATTTTGCTATAATTCATAATTTTATGCTGTAATCATATGATGCTCCCAATAGTTGCAGTTTTATTAGTATGAATTGGTTAAGTAATATCAACTTCATAAATAATGTATACATATCAGGGCTTCCGAGCTCCCGAAAATTTCCTGGCCCAAGACAAACATGCTCTTGGAGGAGGAGGTTTTGTGTTTTTTTGTCAAGTGAAACACATCCGCGGAAATTCGTCCAAATATGTGTTATGTTGTGGATGCATAATAGCTAGTTTACATCTGGTTGCAAAATGTCTTCTAAGAGAGTTACAATCTTTGAAAAAAATGATATTGTTCGCCAAATATCTTCTGTCTTTGACCAACCCATAAAAACACTACACGAGAACATCTATGTAATAAAAGCGGACACCAACCGAAACATGAAAGAAAACGCTATCCGTGGCCTCCTTTGGGTTTGGTGGCTCTAACTGTAAGCGATTAATTCTCCTGAATCGAGAACGATTGTAATCTGGTGATGAAGAGCAAAGAAGGCGGAACTGACATCGGCTTGACCAACGTCTTCATCTCGGGCAAGATTATTCTCATCGGAAGAGCGTTTTTCAACACATTTATTCAAACAGGATAAGTTATTTCAACAGTTATGATGGGGGAGCATGAGAAAGGTTGGATGAAAAGAAAAGACGAAATCACATGGGTTCAAGAAGAAGCAAAAGAATCCCTGCACTTCCTTCTTCTGATCAATAAATAAATAAATAACAGATTTCCGAGTGGATTCATTTAGTACAAATTTCCGTGTGAATTCTGTACATTCTGCGAAAAATCGGAAAAACTAACGTGAAAACTGTGGAAATCAAAATCAGAAAGTGCAGAATCATGCGGATTCTGTTTTGAACCCATTGTAATGGGATATTTTTGGCCATCTCAAGTTAGAAAATCATCGGCAATGACGATAGAGCATTAATTCTTTTTCCTATCTCTGCATTGTGTCTTTTTCGTTGATCAGAATAACTGAAACTTCCAAAATTTCCTGAGCCGAAAATTCGGCGATTGACATTTCCTGTTTGAATCATTCACCTTCACCACGCTTCGTTTCTCGTTGCATTCTGTCCGGAGAAGAACGAACTCTTAGCAGTGAATCCAATGATTGACATTATCCCTAGGACGAGATCATTCACCTCCCTCCTTTCTTGGCCCACACACACCTACACAGGTTATGTCTGCGTCTATTTTCAACGCGTACTCTCTCACTCTCTCAATGGGCCGTCATTCTCTCGACGATCCGGTTGTCACACCAATCAATTTTTGCCATTCTTCCTCATTTCCCTCGTCCTGATCGGTCGCATTTTCTCCTCCTCTCCCTCCTCCTCTCCCTCTTCTTCTCCCTAGTTTTTTTTTCGTATCTTTTGAGAATTTTAAAAAGTTTTGGTTTCATAACCAGTTCTTCACAGCTCAATATACTCTTTTTAAGTATGAAGCCTCTTTGGGGTATCCAAAACAGTTTACAATAAGGCTGACCGATTTTCGATAAACTGACACTAAATTGAGCAGTGACCAAAACAATTTCTAGTCAAAATTTTCTCGTTTTGCATCTGAATTTCTTCGTCATTGCGATTTCAGTACGTCGAGCCTTGATTCTATTGAACTTTCACACCGAAGTTAAAACATATCTTAAGATGGCTCAAATCTTCTTTTTACCTTCAATCTTCACCAGCATTAATTTCAGGTAATGGACTTTCGCGTCGTCAAACCAACACCTATTAACCCCGCTGAACGGCGATCAGCAGTGGTTCCGAACCAGTGAGTTATATATCTCATAACGTACACCAATCATTTATCACTTTCAGAGCACTCACCCAATCTACTAATGTTCAAGAACTACAACAAAACCTTCGGCTCACTAATGCCCTGTCGATCATCGGAGATCAACACCTCGTTCAGCAATGGCAGATAATCCTTCAACACGCTGGTTCGTGTAGAGAGACCGCTTGTCAAATTGCTCAGCAAGTTGCGACTGCTCGGCAGCAAGGCCAACCATCACAACTACAAGAGCTCCTCTTGCAACGTTCCAAAGACGCAGATGCTGCGTTTGAGCAAGCGATTTCTCAAATATCTCATTTCGAGAAAACCATTATTCAACAAGCGGAACTTCATCAACAGCAGCACCAGACTTCAATGATCGCTGGTCAACAAGATGCACCTGATCACCATCCAAATGCGCAGTTAGACGGAGCCCAAGAAAACCGACAGGTAAACCCACATGTCTCATTTCTCAATAGAAAGTTTTTTCTCAGGTTATTCCATTTGTGCAAAACGGCTCCATCGGAGCGATGGATCATCGTCGAGAGCAAGATTTGGCGATTGCAAACGCGGTGAGATTTGGTTCTCTATTATACTATTTTACAATCACATTATTCAGCACGTCGCGTTCCTCCTCAACCTCCGTACAACGGATGCTGCACGATCTGAAGAGCATGAGCAGAAAGTTGTAAAAGTAGTTGAAGGCATCTACGAACGAGTAATAGATAGACTATGTGACGATCAGCGGGAAATGCGCAATTTGGTTCGGGAGATAAGCGTTCTGAATGGAGCCAGAAACAACGTCGGCCAGATGGATAACCTTAACCGAATGCTCAATATTACTGATCCAAACTGGTTTAATGATCAAGGGAAAACTGGTGGACCGGTTCTTGGTACCTCTTTTGGAATCGACCAGTTGCTCGCTACACTTTCATCCAACAACACCCAGATGATGGGAGAAGCAAACAAAGAGAATGGTCCAATGGTTGCTGGAGATATTGCCAATCAATTCCAAAACGTTGGAGCCTTCACCGATCAATTGCCGATGACTGTTGGATCAAGACTCAATAACACAACGAACGCTCTAGGAACTGATGATGCCCAACTTGACATCAATCCATTGCTGGCTGGAAGCAATAACACTCACGTGGATTTTGGATCCATCACCAATAATATGATGGATACTTCAGCCCCAGTGAACACCAACATGATTTCTATTGGTGCACAAGTGGAAAACAATCAGAATAATGCCAGTACAAGTCAAATGACATCTGGAGACGGAGCTGAAAATGGTCAAGTGCCTTTTAATGGTAGCATGCTCGACTACGCTGACATATCTGCTCAAGCTGTTGCCAAAGTCCTTGCTCAATCCGCCGCGACCAGCAGTCAATCGCCAAATGGAGCCAATTCCAGCGCAGCATTGCTGAATTTCGAACCATTCTTCAAAAATGGTCGTTTAGATTTCAATGCTCCACTCGATTTTATGAAGAAGATTTATGTGCCTCCGTTTGACTCAATTCAGAAGGACACTGGCATTTTCGCTGGAAATGTTGTCGAAACTGACGTCGACGCAGCTGCTGGAGTTGATAACACTCAAAATAGTTCTCGAGTTTCTGACGTTCATCTGATTAGTCGCAGAGAATTGGATGACCCTGCCGATGAAGTTTTGGATATTCCAGCCGCTCGGCTTTCGGAAACGGAGCAAAACTCCGGTGGCGGCCCGCTCCGTCGGAGCACTCGTTCCCGTCGTGCTGTAAAACCTTTTGGAATGGTCGACGAAACCGCTAAAGCGAATCAAGCATCTACAGAAAATACTGATATTGCTGCCGGTTCTAGTAACCCAACTCGTAAACGTCGTGGAAGAGGTGCTCGACAGGATGGTCGTGGTCGTAGAACATCGGAATCGACATCGACTGCTGCATCACTCAGCGAAAACGTCACTCACGAACAAAATACGGTCAATAAGGAACAAGACAACAAACGGGTCAGTTGTTTTCTTGTTCTTTAAAAATTTTACTTAAAAACTTTGATTGCAAGTGGGTATTGAAATTTGCAGAAACCTGGCCTATTCGAATACTTCTAAAAGAACTATAATGCGGTTTAGCAGACGACACATCCCAATGCACTACTACTGGTCACACTCAATATCGGTTAAATTTTCTGCATCCATGTCATAATTATATGTTTCATCACATCGAGATTTTAACCATAGCTGTATCCTATGTTTGTACTAACATCTTATTTATGAATATTGTATTTATTGTATATGGATAAAACTAAAAGAAGCTTATTCAAACTCTAAAAATTTATACAACTGGAATTCATCGTTCAGTAATGAAGTTCTGCAGATAGCCTCTATAAAGTAAAGCTCTGTGTTGTACTTCTTTTTCTCGAGTTTCTCCGTAATTCATCAAAAAACAACACTGACGCTCTCTTCTCGTTCTCTCCTCTTTTCAAGCTCCGCCCACTCCACACACAAAGTANAAAACTAAAAGAAGCTTATTCAAACTCTGAAAACTTATACAACTGGAATTCATCGTTCAGTAATGAAGTTCTGCAGATAGCCTCTATAAAGTAAATCTCTGTGTTGTACTTCTTTTTCTCGAGTTTCTCCGTAATTCATCAAAAAACAACACTGACGCTCTCCTCTCGTTCTATGTTATATGCCCCTCTTCAGAGAGGGATGCCAGTTACGGGTAGTTTCTTTCTAATACGGGTATAAGGAAAATTTATGAGATTAGGACATATCTAATTTTTGGAAGCCTACTCGAGAGAGTAGGCAAAAAGTTGCTGATGGTTTGGAGCAAATCAAAACACTGGAGGACATGTTACGCAATCTTACTTGTTTGGAAAATCAGTCAACTAATGAGAAGAGAGGAATCAAGATTCGCTGCATGAGAACTATCAAGAAATCTGGGTGGTTCAGAATCGTTCGATCTCCTTGTTCTTCTATGCTTCTCTTCAGACAGAAACAGACAAATGAAAAGGCAAGTNAGGCGCGGAACCCGCGGGATGTCTGTACACGGCCAATGTTATATGCCCCTCTTCAGAGAGGGATGCCAGTTACGGGTAGTTTCTTTCTAATACGGGTATAAGGAAATTTTATCAGATTAGGACATATCTAATTTTTGGAAGCCTCCTCGAGAGAGTAGGCAAAAAGTTGCTGATGGTTTGGAGCAAATCAAAACACTGGAGGACATGTTACGCAATCTTACTTGTTTTGAAAAGCAGTCAACAAATGTGAAGAGAGAAATCAAGATTCGCTGCATGAGAACTATCAAGAAATCTGGGTGGTTCAGAATCGTTCGATCTCCTTGTTCTTCTATGCTTCTCTTCAGACAGAAACAGACAAATGAAAAGGCAAGTTGACGTTCTGATTCTTTTTTATACAATTTACGATTACGGCTTGTTGTGTATTGAGCGGGAGCTAGAGGCAGACGACGAGAATGGCATAGTTTATGATAGAAGAGTTCGAACTAATTATAGAATCACCGAGTCAACAGAGTTCACTATTACATGGATAGGTGGCCTCGTTCTGTGCACAATCCGCGGATTTTGACTGGCTCTCCTTGCTTGGATTCAAACGATTCGGGTGCACGTCGGATTAGTTGGATTCTTCCTTGAGAATGACTTCAGTGGGGTGTTGAGTTGTAGTGCGGCCCATCCAGTGGTCCATCGGCTCGGTTTCCATCTGACGACATCCCCTTTCCTCCCCCTCTCACGATTGATGACAACGTTCCATTCATGGACAAAGATGGTGGTAATGATCCAGATCTGATGCGGGTTGACTGATGATGATGATTATTTCTCAATCCTTCGGACAGGCGCGAATCCACAATACGGCGATTGGGGCGATGAGAATCAGAAGACGAACGGTATGGTGTAGCTTTTGCACCCAGGACGACATCACAATCTGGCTTAGGGGACGAAAAGAAAGAAGAGTCTGGAAATTGAAATGAGAAATTAGTTTCCTCCCTTCCAGAAGCTCCCTTCGACGCGTAGAATTCTTGCGGGCTATTTTGGCGAACTGAAGAATTGGAACCAGGCTCGATGGAATGACGACGTTATCAATTTTTCCTTCTGGACGTAGAGTTGCCTCAAACGACGGAGGTGGCAACGACGTCTTCTTTCACCAACTTGGACTTCGGAAACGATTCCGAATCTACGTCGGATGATCCCATGTTCCCATAAAGATTGAGTATCTTGACACGAACTGACGGCAGGCCGGGGCTTTCTTTGCTAGTCGCTCAACTTTTCAGCACTTTGCTGAGTTGGCGCCACGACTTGACTTGTCATTTCACACATCGCTGATTTCATCTCTGGAGAGTGGTTCAACCAGCTCATTCCCATGATGTTCTAGTTGTTTGAGTGGACGTATACGTATTTTGATCCGTAGATGACAAATAACACCAGGGCTCGTCTCAGCACTTTGAGAGTGGTCCCGTTTGCACAAGAAATCCCGTGCTTCACGTGTTTCAGCTTGGGACGGCCGATCAACATCCAAGATTCGGAGTTGATGCTAGTGACGTTGCTACCGGTATCAACACAAAACTCCATCAATTATCCGTTCACAGCGACTGAGCTGGTCAGTTTTTTGATTGAACCTACTAGGACACCCTCGACATGAACACTTTGAGTCCATTTTTGACCTCCTGGAACCTTTTGCTCTTGCAATTTGCATAGGTGTATCCCTACAGTTTGCAGAATGTGCAAAACGGAGGCTTCGACTACTTCCTCTCTTCTGGCTATTCATTTTCTTCTACAGCACTCGTACTGTCTTCTGGAGCTTCCTGAGAAATGGCGCGCACTAGATAATAGTCAGGGTTTGCTTGCGAGGTGACAGTCTTCGACTGCTGCTTCATCTGCAATAAACGCAATCCAGTTCATGGATTTGGGAGTGCTACTGGCTTGTCCCATGCATCCAGCCATTGCATCAAGTACACCTTAGCTGGAGCCTCTCCAGGAGCATCTAACACGACTATTTCGAAACATTGTCATACAGTAGCGGCCAATGAAATATCGTCTTCTGTGATTTTCCGTTAAAAATGGTCAACTTTGAGCAGCGGAAAAAGTAGTTTACAATTGTCAGATTCTTCTGAAATTTGGTGAATGTATAATACAAACCTAGATCTTAATTTTTGTAGTTAACAACTTTTTCTGATAATCGCTCCCAAGTCATTTATATCGCCTATATTGACGCCACCTTGAATTCCGACTCATTTCAGAGCTAATTTCGGGAATTTTGGGGTCGCTGGTCTTTAAAGGAATATAACCGTCTTGAACGTGATTTTCAAAAAAAGTGATCAACTACAAAGATCTAGGTTTGTATAATACATCCATCAAATTTCAGAACAATCTGATAATTGTGAACTACTTTTTCAGCTGCTCAAAGTTGACTATTTTGCACTGAAAATCACAAAGGGGATATTTCATTGGCCGCTACTGTAGCAGTATATAGAATTTGACAATATNGGGCGCGGAACCCGCGGGATGTCTGTACACGGCCAATGTTACATGCCCCTCTTCAGAGAGGGATGCCAGTTACGGGTAGTTTCTTTCTAATACGGGTATAAGGAAATTTTATCAGATTAGGACATATCTAATTTTTGGAAGCCTACTCGAAAGAGTAGGCAAAAAGTTGCTGATGGTTTGGAGCAAATCAAAACACTGGAGGACATGTTACGCAATCTTACTTGTTTGGAAAATCAGTCAACTAATGAGAAGAGAGAAATCAAGATTCGCTGCATGAGAACTATCAAGAAATCTGGGTGGTTCAGAATCGTTCGATCTCCTTGTTCTTCTATGCTTCTCTTCAGACAGAAACAGACAAATGAAAAGGCAAGTTGACGTTCTGATTCTTTTTTGTACAATTTACGATTACGGCTTGTTGTGTATTGAGCGGGAGCTAGAGGCAGACGACGAGAATGGCATAGTTTATGATAGAAGAGTTCGAACTGATTATAGAATCACCGAGTCAACAGAGTTCACTAGTACATGGAGAGGTGGCCTCGTTCTGTGCACAATCCTCGGATTTTGACTGGCTCTCNAAATCAAGATTCGCTGCATGAGAACTATCAAGAAATCTGGGCGGTTCAGAATCGTTCGATCTCCTTGTTCTTCTATGCTTCTCTTCAGACAGAAACAGACAAATGAAAAGGCAAGTTGACGTTCTGATTCTTTTTTGTACAATTTACGATTACGGCTTGTTGTGTATTGAGCGGGAGCTAGAGGCAGACGACGAGAATGGCACAGTTTATGATAGAAGAGTTCGAACTGATTATAGAATCACCGAGTCAACAGAGTTCACTAGTACATGGAGAGGTGGCCTCGTTCTGTGCACAATCCTCGGATTTTGACTGGCTCTCCTTGCTTGGATTCAAACGATTCGGGTGCACGTCGGATTAGTTGGATTCTTCCTTGAGAATGACTTCAGTGGGGTGTTGAGTTGTAGTGCGGCCCATCCAGTGGTCCATCGGCTCGGTTTCCATCTGACGACATCTCCTTTCCTCCCCCTCTCACGATTGATGACAACGTTCCATTCATGGACAAAGATGGTGGTAATGATCCAGATCTGATGCGGGTTGACTGATGATGATGATTATTTCTCAATCCTTCGGACAGGCGCGAATCCACAATACGGCGATTGGGGCGATGAGAATCAGAAGACGAACGGTATGGTGTAGCTTTTGCACCCAGGACGACATCGTAATCTGGCTTAGAGGACGAAAAGAACGAAGAGTCTGGACATTGAAATGAGAGATTCGTTTCCCCCCTCCCAGAAACTCTCTCTCTCTGACGCGTTCAATTATTGCGGGCTATTTTGGCGAGCTCAAGAATTGGAACCGAGGCTCGATGGAATGACGACGTTATCAATTTGTCTGTCCGGACTTTGATCGCCGTAGCGTTGCCTCAAACGACCGAGGTGGCAACGACGTCTTCTTTCACCAGCTTGGACTTAGAAGACGATTCCGAATCTACGTCGGATGATCCCATGTTCCCATGAAGACCGGACGTCCAACCTGAAAAGCATTAGCGCAAGCTGCGTTTTGCGAACTTACGGCAGGCTGGGGCTTTCTTTGCTGGTCGCTCAACTTTTCAGCACTTTGCTGAGTTGGCGCCACAACTTGACTTGTCGTTTCACACATCGCTGATTTCATCTCTGGAGAGTGGTTCACCCAGCTCATTCCCATGGTGTTCAAGCCCTTTGAGCGGACGTAGACGTAGTATACGTATTTTGATCCGTAGATGACAAATGACACTAGGGCTCGTCCCAGCACTTTGAGAGTGGTCCCGTTTGCACAAGAAATCCCGTGCTTCACGTGTTTCAGCTTGGGACGGCCGATCAACATCCAAGATTCGGAGTTGATGCTAGTTACGTTGCTACTGGTATCAACACAGAACTCCAGCAATTTCCCTTCACAGCGACTGAGCTGGTCAGTTTTTTGATTGAACCTGCTAGGACATCCTCGACAGGAACACTTTGAGTCCATTTTTGGCCTCCCTGGAACCTTTTGCTCTTGCAATTTGCATAGGTGTGTCCCTACCGTTTGCAGAATGTGCAAAACGGAGGCTTCGACTAGAGCTCCCACTTCTTCTCTTCTGGCTATTCATTTTCTTCTACAGCACTCGTACTGTCTTCTGGAGCTTCCTGAGAAACGGCGCGCACTTGATAATAGTCAGGGTTTGCTTGCGAGGTGACAGTCTTCGACTGCTGCTTCATCTGCAATAAACGCAATCCAGGGAATGGATTTGGGACAGTGTTACTGACTTCTCCCACGCATCCAGCCATTGCATCAAGTACATTTTAGCTGGAGCGTCTCCAGGAGCATCTAACGCGACTATTTCGGAACATTGTCATATACATAGTAGCGGCCAATGAAATATCCCCTTTTGTGATTTTCAGCGCAATATTGTCAACTTTGAACAGCGGAAAAAGTAGTTCACAATTATTAGATTTTTCTGAAATTTAGTGAATGTAATATGCAAACCTAGATCTTCATTTTTGTAGTTAACAATTTTTCTGATAATCGCTCCCAAGTCAGTTATATCGCCTATACTGACGCCACTTTGAATTTCGACTCAAAATTTCGAAATGTCAGTGCTAATTTCGGGAATGTTTGGGTCACTGGTCTTTAAAGGAAGATAACCGTCTTGAACGTGGTTTTCCACAAAAGTGGTCAACTACAAAGGTGAAGATCTAGGTTTGTATAATACATCCACCAAATTTCAGAAAAACCTGATAATTGTGAACTACTTTTTCCGCTGCTCAAAGTTGACCATTTTGCACTGAAAATCACAAAAGGCTTCATTGGCCGCTATTGTAGCAGTATATAGAATTTGACAATATCCAGTTCAAATTAGGGTTTCATTGAGCAACTCACAATACCCATGTTTGCATTTGATAAACTTTTAAAGAAAATCACGTTCAAGTCAGCTACACCGCGAGTAATAAACTATCTTGTTCGTTTTTGAGAACGATTCTTTTTAGTTTTTTCATTCATCACAGATTTCCGTGTGGATTCATTTAGTACAGTTTTCCGTGTGGATTCTGTACATTCTGCAAAAAATCGGAAAAACTAACGTGAAAACTGTGGAAATCAGAATCAGAAAATGCAGAATCATGCGGATTCTGTTTTGAACACATTGTAATGGGATGTTTTCGGCCATCTCAAGTTAGAAAATCATCGGCAATGACGATAGAGCATTGATTCCTTTTCCTATCTCTGCATTGTGTCTTTTTCGTTGTTCGAAATAACATGGAACTTTCAAGACTCCCTGGACCAAAATTCGGCGATAGACATTTTCCGTTTGAATCATTCACCTTCACCACGCTTCGTTTCTCCTTGCATTCTGTCCGGAGAAGAACGAACGCTCAGCAGTGAATCCAATGGATGACATTATCCCCAGAACCAGATCATTCACCTCTCCTCTCACGGCTCACACACACACACACGCCTTCTGCCTGCGTCTCTGCAAAACGCTGTCTCTCGGCCTCTCTTATTAGGCAGTTGTTTTCTCGATGATCAGGTCGTCTACACCGCACATTTTGCTATTCTTCTCGACCACCCAATCGATCGTTTTTTCTCTTTCGTTTTTCACTTATTTCTAGAACTTTTATGTAGATTCGGTTTTTGCATGGTGCTTCTTCAACTTAATATCTGTCTATTGGTGTATCAAACATAGTTTACAAGCGGGCGAAATAACAAGTTTTTGACCATGATCAAAAATCGATAAAAAGATGTCAGAAATCATCAATTTCTGACGAATTTTGTCTCTTCAAATGAGTTGATTATACTGAAGTTTTGCACCAAAGCTTTAACACGTTTCTTGATGTCTCAACCAGTTATTTGCAATTCTCCTTCTTTGCTGGTGAATTTTTTCGTTATTGCTATTTGGATACATTGCTTTTCGAAATGAGTTAATCCGATTGAAGTTTCGCACCAATGTTTCAACAAACGTTAAAATGGCTCAAACCTGCTCTTTCGTTTCACTTTCCACATTAACTTCTAACATTTCTAGGTGATGGCCTTTCGTATCGTACAACCATTACCAATAAACTCCGCCGAACTGCGATCGGCAACAGTACCAAAGCTGTGAGTTATACGTTCCGTAAAACATATCAATCATTTGTTATTTTCAGAGCAGCACTTACCAAAACGACCAGTGTTCAAGAACTACAACAACACCTTCTTCGGCTCAATAACGCTCTGTCGGTAATCGGAGATCAACGCCTTCATCAGCAATGGCAGATACACGTTGAATATGCTACTTCATGCGGAGATACCGCTTGTCAACTTGCTCAGCAAGCTGCGACTGCTCGGCAGCAAGGCCAACCATCACAACTACAAGAGCTCCTCTTGCAACGTTCCAAAGACGCAGATGCTGCGTTTGAGCAAGCGATTTCTCAAAAATCTCTGTTCGAGAAAACCATTCTTCAACAAGCCGAGCAACACCAACAGCAGCACGAGACTTCAATGATCGGTGGTCAACAAGATGCACCTGATCAGCAACCAAATGCGCATTTTGACGGAGCCCTACAAAACCGACAGGTAAACCCACATGTCTCATTTCTCAATAGAAAGTATTTTCTCAGGTTATTCCATTTGTGCAGAACGGCTCCATTGGAGCGATGGATCATCGTCGAGAGCAAGATTTGACGATTGCAAACTCGGTGAGATTTGGTTCTCTATCATACTATTTTACAATCTAATTGTTCAGCACGTCGCGTTCCTCCTCAACCTCCGTACAACGGATGCTGCACGAGCTGAAGAGCGTGAGCAGAAAGTTGTAAAAGTGGTTGAAGGCATCTACGAACGAGTAATAGATAGACTATGTGACGATCAGCGTGNTCAGGTTATTCCATTTGTGCAGAACGGCTCCATTGGAGCGATGGATCATCGTCGAGAGCAAGATTTGACGATTGCAAACTCGGTGAGATTTGGTTCTCTATCATACTATTTTACAATCTAATTGTTCAGCACGTCGCGTTCCTTCTCAACCTCCGTACAACGGATGCTGCACGAGCTGAAGAGCGTGAGCAGAAAGTTGTAAAAGTGGTTGAAGGCATCTACGAACGAGTAATAGATAGACTATGTGACGATCAGCGTGAAATGCGCAGTTTGGTTCGTGAGATAAGCGTTTCGAATGGCAGAGGTATCAAAACCAACACGAATGCGATGCTCGTGGGTGCTCAAGCAGGGAATAGCCTATTGTCTGCCAATTTCCGAATCGAAAATGCTCAAATGGGAATGCGACCCCAATTCCGCAATGCTCTGATTCCAGCAAGAGGATCCTTCACCTCGAATGATGAAATGAATGTTGGATCCTTTATTCCAAGTGGTCAAGGTGAAGCCACCACTGTTTTCGGAGCCAAAAACCACGTCGGCCAGATGAATAATCTTAATCGAATTTTCAATATTACTGGTCCGAACTGGTTTAATGATCAAGGGAAAACTGGTGAACCCGTTTTTGGCAATTCGTTTGGAATCGACCAGATGCTTGCGAAACTTTCAGTCATCAACACCCAGATGATGGGAGAAGCAGAATCACAAAATGCTCTGAAGGTTGCTGGAGCATGGAACAGCCTACTTCCAGTCGAATCCCGAATCGAAAATGCTCAAATGGGAATGGGACCCCTACGCCGCAATGCTACAAATTCTTCAAAAGGAGCCTTTCATCTGAATGAATCAATGGGTGTTGGAGCCTCACAAACTGAACATCTTTTTACGAATCCAGAAGACATATCGAACAAATATCAAGATGTCCCAGTTGTCACCGACCATTCGCAGCGATCTTCTGGATCAGGTGTAGGAGAAATACTGGAATCAGCTGGATCTCGTGATGTTCCGCTCGACATAAGCCCAATGCTTGCTAGAGGCACAGACAAAAACGCTCGCGTGGATTTTGAAGCGAGCGCCAATAATCTGCACGATACTTCAGCCGCTGTCAACAGGACCATGATTTCTAATGGTGCCCAGATGGACAAAGATCAGAATAATGCTAGAAGCAGTCAAGTGACATCTGGAGACGGAGCCGAAAATGGTCAGATGACTTATAATGGCGTCATGCTCGACTATGCTGACAAATCTGACCGAGCCGTTGCCAACGCGATTGCTCTATCCGGTGTCGAGACCAGTTCCACACAAATTGAATCCACAGCAGTTGGAACCAATGTGAACGCAAGAAAGATACGATTCGAACCATTATTCGACGACGCTGCAGTGGATTATGAAATTCCCTATGAAAACGTCGAGATGGATTACGCGCCTCCCTCTGAAGAAGATAGTCTGAGGAATACTGGTATTGTCGCAAATGATAATGAAACGGCTTCTGAATTTGGAATCGACGCTGCTGCTGGAGTTGGTAGCACTCCAAGTAGTTCGCGAGTCTCTGGCGTTAAATTGATTGGTGGCAGAGGAATGGATGAGCTGGCCGATGAAATGGTGGATATTCCAGTGGATCGGCTTCTGGACGAGGAGCAAGGCTCTGCAGGAGGCCCGATCCGTCGAAACACTCCTAACCGTCGTGAAGATGAGCCACTCGGTGCGATTCAAAATACTCTAACTAGAGTCGTTCAACCCGTGGACCAGGATTATGCATCTTCTCGAATCGCTGAAACCGCTGCCAGCTCTGGAGACACTACACGAAAACGTGGACATCCTCAAAGTGCACGTGTAGTTGTCGGAGGATCGGTCCAAATTGAATCAGAAGGAGAAGTGCGACAAATGGGAGACCGGTGAGCATACATTTT
The DNA here is from genome assembly GCA_900536305.3 of Caenorhabditis sp. 40 LS-2015. Classification (NCBI taxonomy): domain Eukaryota; kingdom Metazoa; phylum Nematoda; class Chromadorea; order Rhabditida; family Rhabditidae; genus Caenorhabditis; species Caenorhabditis tribulationis. The sequence continues at coordinate 94,485 of LR544478.1, forward strand.
GGAGTATTGAAACTTATGAAAATTCACATTAATTTCAGCGGCCAAAAATGGATGGCGAATTTGGAAAAGTTTCCAGTTGGATCTCCAGAATTCCTCAAAGTGTTCGCTAAGGAAGAAAAGATAATTGTTAATAGGTAAGTAGTGTTTTTCATTTCTCATTTTATTATTTGTTCCACGTTCGAGTTTTGCATTTCTCATTTTGTTTTTGTTTAGGAACGTCCACCTTCAAAAGTTCTCGAATGCCGAAAAGTATGAGCAGAAATTAGGACCATTTCAACACCCTGTTCTATTCGAGAACTCAGATGGTCTGGGTTTGGTGATCCCATATAACCTCAACCTGGACAATTTGGAGGAATTTGTCGGTAAGTGCAAAAATGGGTAACCGGCAACAATAATATATTTTATAATTTTCAGACTGCGAGCAGCTGGTCCATGTGATCCAAAGTTCCACTTTGGAGACAGTGGAGATGACTTGGAGACGTCTCATTCAAGTCATGACAAGCGAAGACCCAGACGCGCCAGTTTTGAATCTACTTAGCCATGAGTTCTCATCATTGAACACAAGGTGAGGTCAAAAAAATTTAATAGTTCTGAGGATTCCGAGAATTCTGAGAATCTTATAAAGCATAACAATGTACTTTTTCAGACTCAATCAGTTTGTGAGGCCTCAATTTGTGCGCGATTCGAGCATTGTTGCGATGGTTGAAGAGAAGATGAAGAAGAAATATGAAGAGTTGGAAGCTATGAAGCAGAATGCGAACTCCAGAACACGAAAATCACTGGGAACGAAGCTGAGGAATCTCAAAAATAAGATGGATTCGATTCCGAGAATGGAACAATTTTTTCTAGTCTCCAAAAAAAACTCATTCACTGACATACACGTCGATCCATCGGGAACCGCAGTCTACTATCACGTGATTTGCGTAAGTTTTTTCAAAGATTTGACATATGGTCATGTTCTTGGTTTTCAGGGGCGAAAGGTTTTCTATTTGGCAAAGAACACGAAGAAGAATCTGGAACAATACAAAAACTCTGAAATCGGAGATGGCGAAGAGTGGCTTGGAAAGCATCTCTTAGGAGAGTTTCAGCGACTCGAAATCGGACCAGGAGAAACGGCCATGATACCGTCGGTGTCGTGACCGACCATGGAGACCAGAAGATCAGCTCAAGACCAAGAACCAGGAGCATGAAGGAGATGACTCAGCTAATGGACCGATGGGAACGAGGAAGAAGA
>LR544479.1:0-11965 GCA_900536305.3 Caenorhabditis sp. 40 LS-2015
CAATAAAGTGCAGGTCCGGTATTAGGATCCTGTCCTAGATAAAGTACAGCTTCTGTAGACTTCTTTGAATGGTGTTCCTCTGCGCCAGGCGGAACGGGAACATGTTTCGGAAAAGTGCAATCTCCTTGAATGCAATTATCGGTGTCTCCTCGCGCCAGACTGCGCGGGAGCGTGTTCAGAAGAATCGCGTGTTCTCTGGTCGCGATATATGTCATTTTCTTCTGATTCTCTATAATTCTCAAAATTTGCAGAGAGGTTGATGGGCCCGCTCACCCGGCACTTCGAGGAGGAGGTGGCTGAGATTGAGGAGGATACACGGCTGATGATATACATATACCGCGCCGCGTGAGCCGGCTGTAAGTTGTTTCTGAAAGATTGAAATGTAGGATGATATTTTTCCAGGTCGATGAGAGAGTGGTCGCCAAAGACGAGCAGGAAGCGCAGCCAGAGATACACCCGGATCAGCAGCAAGCCCACTACCAACCGCAGCAGGCCCAGCAGAATGGCTGGGGACGTTGATGGGTAACGTTTTATATTTATTTACATGCCATCATAATATGTACTTTTATTTTTAATTCTCAATTTTTGTAATTTTTCGAATTTTTGTTATTTCTTCAATAAACGTGATTTTGCATTTCCCGGTCACAAGTGTTGCGGTGGAGCAGTTTTGTTTACACATTCTAGGGGAGAGAATCATAAGGGGAGGGGGTGGATGATCTCTTCATACCACACTTGAATGTTTCATATTCGAAGTGTTGAGCCTCAAACCACGCTTGGAACAGCTGAAAACGACCATAGTTTGTGACAGTTCATTATCGGACCAGATGAGGAGAAGACAGGAAAGTTCAAGACCGAAGAAGGGTTTTGCTCGCACATTTTGTATTCATAGTGTTGTGAGTGTCCATATCTAAAACACTTACGGTGTGCAGCCTGAAACCACGCTTGGAACCGCTGAAAAAGAGAAGAAGTACTTTTTTTCAGTCATCTGTACGAATATAGACGTTTTGAGGAGAGTTTGGATACTGGAAAGTGGAGAAGACTACCTGAGGGCTCGTTCTTTTCAGTCAGTTTTCCACGAGAAGAAGTACTCTTTTTCAGTCATCTGTACGAATATAGACGTTTTAAGGAGAGTTTGGATACTGGAAAGTGGAGAAGACTACCTGAGGGCTCGTTCTTTTCAGTCAGTTTTCCACGAGAAGAAGTACTCTTTTTCAGTCATCTGTACGAATATAGACGTTTTGAGGAGAGTTTGAATACTGGAAAGTGGAGAAGACTACCTGAGGGCTCGTTCTTTTCAGTCAGTTTTCCACGAGAAGAAGTACTCTTTTTCAGTCATCTGTACGAATATAGACGTTTTGAGGAGAGTTTGGATACTGAAAAGTGGAGAGCACTACCTGAGGGCTCGTTCTTTTCAGTCAGTTTTCCACGAGAAGAAGTACTCTTTTTCAGTCAGCTATACGAATATAGACGTTTTGAGGAGAGTTTGGATACTGGAAAGTGGAGAAGACTACCTGAGGGCTCGTTCTTTTCAGTCAGTTTTCCACGAGAAGAAGTACTCTTTTTCAGTCATCTGTACGAATATAGACGTTTTGAGGAGAGTTTGGATACTGGAAAGTGGAGAAGACTACCTGAGGGCTCGTTCTTTTCAGTCAGTTTTCCACGAGAAGAAGTACTCTTTTTCAGTCAGCTATACGAATATAGACGTTTTGAGGAGAGTTTGGATACTGGAAAGTGGAGAAGACTACCTGAGGGCTCGTTCTTTTCAGTCAGTTTTCCACGAGAAGAAGTACTCTTTTTCAGTCATCTGTACGAATATAGACGTTTTGAGGAGAGTTTGGATACTGGAAAGTGGAGAGGACTACCTGAGGGCTCCCCCAACTAAAATTTCACCTTCCTAATACTGCCTCTATGGATTTGCAATATATGTTTATTTATCTATAGGTAATAAATAAGTATGATGTAGTCGACAGAATTTATTGGTTTAGTTTAGATAGAACATTTGAAGCGGCCAAGAATCACTGGCGGGGGAAAAATAACAACTGTGGAATTGGAAATGCGGTATTATATCAAATATGGCCAAAATCTCATTTCCGGCATCAGCCATTGAGCTTCTTGTTCAGCGCCTCAATGGGCGGCTTCATGGCGAGCCAGGTTTCGGTTCATACGGGCGAGTGGAGGAAGGTTTCGCACTGGTGGTACTTGAACTGCTGGCTCTGGTCGATGATGTTGTTGTTGAGGAGCTTCTTGATTTCTGAATCCACGATTCGGCTGTGAAGGACGTGGATAGAACTGGTTGTGCGGCTCTTCCTCGATCACTGGTGGCACTCCATTGAAGTTCTGACCTGGATTTCCGAAAATGGGATTTCCAGCATTTGGAATCTCGAGTTGTTGTTGGAATCGCGGTGGCTGGAAAGTAACTTTGTTCTGGATTCTCTGGCAGTTTAAAGGAATACCTGATGCATCGGCTGGTTGAAAAGAGCAAAGTGCTGCTCGGAGTTTTGCTGGTTTCCAGGAACCATGTGCATGTTTTGTTGGACGTAGTTTTGCATTTCAAAGAAATTGAAAATCTGAAAAAAAGGACACTGGAGAACGAGTCAGTTATAGTTTTTGTGTGAAATTGGATGAGCTTTCATTCAAGCTATGAACCAAATTTGTATCTTCCAAACTGATCAAGCTATGATCTTCCATAGTGAGCATACCGAAATTTCAGAAAAATTTGAAAAAAGTGTTCTAAAACCCGTAAACCTGAGAGAGGGCAGCTAGTCATTTGGGATTGTTCTAATCTATCAGAGTGCTATTCGTTCCCAAAAAATCAAAAAATTCTGAGTCGGAAGTATCGCGTCGTTTACATGTCAGAGAATTTTAGAATCTCCGTATTTCAGAGTATTTTAGAATCTCAGGATTTCACACTTCCAGAATCTCAGAATCTTAGAATCTCCGAATTTCAGAATCTCAGAATCTCCGAATTTCAGAATCTCAGAATCTCAGAATCTCAGAATCTCAGAATCACAGAATCTCAGAATCTCAGAATCTCAGAATCTCAGAATCTCCGAATCTCAGAATCTCCGAATTTCAGAATCTCAGAATCTCAGAATCTCGGAATCTCAGAATCTCAGAATCTCAAAATCTCAGAGAATTTTAGAATCTCCGAACTTCAGAAAATGTTAGAATCTCAGGGTTTAACACTTTCAGAATCTCGGAACCTCGGAACTTAAGAAAATTTCATAATCTTAGAATTTCAGAATCTCAGAATCTCAGCATCTCAGAATCTCAAAAACTCAGAATTTGAGAGAATCTCCGAATTTCAGAATCTCAAAATCTCAAACTTTCAGAATCTCAAAATCTCAGAATCTCTAATTTCATAATCTCAGAATCAGAATGTTCAAAAAAACTTACCAATAAATATTTTTGAATATTCGGAAAAATAAATAGAAAAGAACTTTCCGACCCCTCTGAACAGTTAGGGGTCTTGGAAAGTTTTGAAATAAATTTATAGAAAATACAAGGCAAGAGAAATGGGGACGTCCATGCAGTCGGTCGTCTTGGGGGCAAGAATGATAAAGAATAACGGGGGAGTGGGCTGGTCTTTCTCTCTTTCATGAACCTCTCGTTTCTGTGTACTCTCTTGTCTTATCTTCAATTCAGGAGAAGAGAGAGGCCTCCAGTCGCGACCACAACACCGGTTTTATCACCCTCCCTGTCTTTCTTTCTCTTTCACTCCCACCCTCCTTCACTATTTCTCCCCCTCTCCCCGCCGGCTGGCACTGGTCAGACGGTGACGAAATAACATGTGGTGTTGAAGAGACGGAGTGTATTGATTCTTATCTCATATTCAAAGGCTGCCGAGGAGGCTGGGGGTGATGTGGTTGGGGCCTCTCTCTTTCTCTCCTCTCAAAGCAAACATAAAGTGAAAGAGAATGCGGAACCGAAAGATTCATAGAAGCGCGGAGGCCAGCCTACTCCCCCGTCATTCTTTCTCATTCTTCCCCCAAGACGACCGACTGCATGGACGTCCCCATTCCTCTCGCCTTGTATTTTCTATGAATTTATTTCAGAACTTTCCAAGACCCCTCACTGTTCAAAGGGATCGGAAAGTTGTTTTTTGTTGATTATTTTGAATATTCAAAATATTTATTGGTGAGTTTTTCGGGACATTCTGATTCTCAGATTCTGAAATTTGAAATTTTTCAATTTTACTAAGGATGGGAGTCCCCAAAATCAGAAAAAAATGAGATGGAGGCACTTCAAACAGTTGATTTTCACTTTGAAGTTTTTGAATGATAAATGACACATCCTCCGACCCTGTCCTAGGTGTGGACCAGACCAGTGTGCGTTATCAACCCACAAAATTTAGCGGGTTTTACCGGTAATTTATCGATAGTTTCGGGCGAGATTTCTGGCAGATGAAGTTGAACTCGAATTGGATGAGTTTTTGAGTTGACCGTTTTCTGTAATCTGCGTCTGGATAAAATCGATCCTGCTGGTCCCAATTCTGATTTTAAAACTTGCCAAAGGTTAACCAATTCAAATTGTAATCAGTAGTGTAGCCAGGGGATTTGAGACCTTTTTCATGAGCCCTTCACTCCTTTTTGCCGCTTTGTTTACAATTCGAAAATTCGAAAATTCTAAAACTCAAAAACTCAAAAATTCGAAAATTCGAAATTCAAATATCAAAAAGTTCAAAATTTGGAAAATAATATTTAAAAACTTTCAAAGTGAAATTTTTGAAATTTTAAAATTGTTTTAATTTACGATGTTTTGAAATTTGAAATTTTGAAATTTTTGAGATTTTTGAAATTTTTGAAATTACGAAACTTTCGAATATTTCAACTTTTCAAATTTTCGAATTTTTAAAATGTTTTAATTTACGATATTTTGAAATTTGAAATTTGAAATTTTGAAATTTTTGAGATTTTTGAAATTTCGAAACTTTCGAATATTTCAACTTTTCGAATTTTCGAATTTTTAAAATGTTTTAATTTACGATATTTTGAAATTTGAAATTTGAAATTTTGAAATTTTTGANATTTTCGAATTTTTAAAATGTTTCAATTTACGATATTTTGAAATTTGAAATTTGAAATTTTGAAATTTTTGAAATTTTTGAAATGTTTTAATTTACGATATTTTGAAATTTGAAATTTTGAAATTTTGAAATTTTTGAGATTTTTGAAATTTCGAAACTTTCGAATATTTCAACTTTTCAAATTTTTGAGTTTTTAAAATTTTTTAATTTACGATATTTTGAAATTTGAAATTTGAAATTTTGAAATTTTTGAGATTTTTGAAATTTCGAAACTTTCGAATATTTCAACTTTTCGAATTTTCGAATTTTTAAAATGTTTTAATTTACGATATTTTGAAATTTGAAATTTGAAATTTTGAAATTTTTGAAAACTTTGAAATTTCGAAACTTTCGAATATTTCAACTTTTCGAATTTTCGAATTTTTAAAATGTTTTAATTTACGATATTTTGAATTTTGAAATTTTTGAGATTTTTGAAATTTTTGAAATTTCGAAACTTTCGAATATTTAAACTTTTCGAATTTTCGAATTTTTCAAATGTTTCAATATACGATATTTTGAAATTTGAAATTTTGAAATTTTAGAGATTTTGAAATTTTAGAAATTTTAGAGATTTTTGAAATTTTTGAGATTTTTGAAATTTCGAATTTTTCAAATGTTTCAATATACGATATTTTGAAATTTGAAATTTTGAAATTTTAGAGATTTTGAAATTTTTGAAATTTTTGAGATTTTTGAAATTTTTGAGATTTTTGAAATTTTTTGAAATTTCGAAACTTTTGACTATTTCAACTTTTCGAGTTTTCGAATTTTTAAAATGTTTCAATTTACGATATTTCGAAATTTTGAATTTTCAAATTTTTGAATTTTTAAATTTTCGAATTTTCGAATTGTAAACCAAGAGCCAAAAAGGGGCGAAGGGCTCATGAAAAATGTCTCAAATCCCCTGTCGACACTACTGTAACTTCACAAATTCGGCTAGTTTTTCACTCAATAACTTGTGCAAACTCTCTGTTTGTTTGTTTATTCATTGAAGGGCACAAGGCCACTGACACAAGATACGAAAAAATAGAAATTTAAACAGGTGAATTCTAGTCAGAATCACCGGATAATCACGGGGTCAATAATCACCTTCACGAATGATGCATCCATCCATTCATCCATCCATTCATCCATCCATTCATCCATCCACCAATCCATCCATCAATCCATCCATCAATGATAGCATCCGCCAAAAATATCATCCAACATTGACCATAACCACTTCTGATAGTAATCACACCAATAACCGCATTCGATTTGATTCAAATGTATATAAGGAATCTTTTAAGGTCCACCAATTTGACGTTAGTTTTGAACAGCCTGGATGAAACTTTCACAGGGAAAGTTTTGGTTGGCAGTGAGTTCCAGCAGTTTATAACTCTATTCGTGATATATTGTCCAGTAGATTTGGAATCGTTGGGTAGTGAGGATCGGATATAAAACTGATGTCTTCGTAGACTATTTACATTTGGAAACGACGTGAACAAATTGTTCGAGCTGGTGGTTTCCTTTGAGACAATGCATTTGTATAGATATACCAAATCAGCTACTAGTCGTCGATACTCCAACGTTTCCAGCTCACAAGTAGCCAAAGCATCCAAATAAGATTCATAAACAATCCCACCTTTCCACAGACAGCGACGAACAAGTTTCTTCTGAACAGACTCTAGCTGTTTGATAAGACACTTTGTTGTCGGAGAAAAGACGACTGATGCATATTCCAATATGGGTCGCACGTAGATGGTGTAGCACTTGATTACGATATCAAACGTGGAACGTCTCAAGACGTTGAAGAGGAGGTTAATTCTCTTTTGAGCTCTGCTTACTATGGTAGTGATATGATTGGTAAAGGACAAATTTGATGCGAACATAACTCCAAGATCGCGAATGAGATCTGTAGAAGGTAGTGTAATACCGGCGATCAAGAAATTTGACGTATCCAGCGATGCCTTCCTCCTGAAGGGAGAGAAAGTTAGTCATAAAATTTATCTGTTAGTCATAAATGTTTAACTATTAGACATGGGAGGCTGTTCTCTGGAGTTGACACTTTCTCGATGTTGTTATGACATTAGATTTCTCAAGGTTTAGTGCCAAACCAATATAGACGGTTTGTCACTCCGAAAAAGACGCAAGAAAAAGACAAGAAGACAAACACTTCTGACCTAACTGAACGTCTTTAAAGCTAAAAGCAAAACCCAAAATGTTTACCTCAACCTCTCACTTCAGGAAGCTGGGTCACTTGAATGAGTCGGTCCGGCATGTGCTGGAGTCCCGCCGGGAGTTGGCCGAGGAGAACAAGCAGGAGGAGTTTGATGCGGCGCTCGTGGAGGACATCACCAACGCGATGAACTCGATGGCGGCGAAGAACAAGAATTTCTGGGCTTAAGGTTTTTTTATGTGCTTCAATTTAAACATTCATGGCTAGTATCTATATGTTTTGTTGATCCACTTCTTTGACGGTTTTTTTGAGATTCAAAAGCGTTTCTGCGCACTCCCAGAGATCATGTTCTTCTTTCCAACTTCTTTTCCCATGTATTTCGGTTTTCAAGGATTCCCTGTTCCACCAAAATTTTGAACCCTTCAGAAGTTTGTTCCCTGTCTTCTCTAAACCTCTTTTCCCTCGCCCACTATTGTCAAGTTGACAATGTCAACCATGTTTTATTGTCCTTTGTACTGCTCTCTTTTTCTTCTCCACACCATCGACCCTTGCATTTTCTTCCAAGGCTTTTAGCCTTTTGACATTCCTCCAACTAAACTTTCCATTTCCGAATACTACCCTTTACGATTTCCATGATTTTTATGATTCCTTGCAATATATGTTTTTTATCTATAGGTAATGAATAAGTATGATGTAATCAACAGATTTTATTAGTTTGGTTTAAATAGAACATGGTGAGCATCAATGCATAGGCAACAGAATCAGAAACAATTCAAGGAAACATACATCAGTAGGATGGAATGGAGGGAAGGAGGGAGTTCAGCAGCAACAAGAACATCAGAACATCAGAACATCAGAACAGAACATCAAAAGAACCTATGAGAGACCTGAGAAGTCGGGAGAGAAGAACAAGAAGAATCAGCAATGAGCAGAACATCAGAAAAAAGAACCACAGATGTAAACGGGAGAAGAGGAATGGCGGGCAGAACAAGAGAAGATGAGAGGACAACTAGAACACAGAAACGTTTTGAGAGAGATTGAGAAGATGGGGAGTGGAAACAGACAAGAGACAATGAAAGGGGGCGGAGAACTAGTACAGAGTTGTCTCTTCCCTCACAACTTGAATCAGACCAGCTGCTTCTTGTCTCGACTGCATATGTCGTAGTATTGCAATCATAGTCTTGACGAACTTCTTCTCGGTTGTTCCGAGTTGACTGTACTTCGTTCTATCTGAAAGCACTAGTTTGCAGGAAAGATAAAAAATGAGTCTCTTTGATTACCGTCTTCCAGCTTTACAACTCTGTCGTAGAACTCATCAACTCGGCCGATCGATCGAACGTTTTGCTTGATCTGTCGGAAGAATCCAGTCTTGAAAAAAAAGACTTTGAGTTCTGAAAAACACATCTGGTTTTGAAAAATACGGCGTCTAGAATAAATTACTCACTTGGGTTGTGCTCCGGAAGTTGGCAGTCCGTGAAATTGTTCCTAAGAAACTTCACAACTTCCATTTCGTCTCTGAACCCGCCAGCCGGAGCCTTCTGCAGCACTATTCTGCTCTTTTGCTGCACCTCGAACTTGATGTTCCTCCGAGCGAAGAACAGACGCATCTCTCTGTTCTGCTGCTCGGTGATGGAGTTCGGGGTGATGGGCCGGGTTCTTTCCTCCTCCGGCTCAGTTTTGACCAAGGTCAAGTCGACTGGAAACGGAGCAGCATCGGAGGTGGAAGGGATGCTGGTGAGCGGTCTGGGAGCCGAAGTCGACGGACCTTGAGATGCTGAGTCTGAAAATCGGCACATGTTTTTTAATTGTTTTTTCGAATCTGGATGCTTAAAAAAATACACACCCATCAGAATCTCAGAATCTCAGTATCTCAGACCCTCAGAATCTCAGAATCTCAGTATCTCAGACCCTCAGAATCTCAGAATCTCAGAAACTCAATGACACAAAATTTCAGGGAATCTCAGAAACTCAAGAACACAAAATTTCAGGGAGTCTCAGAATCTCAGAAACTCAAAAACACTATTTCAGAGCATCTCAGAAACTCAGAATTTCAGAAAATCTCAGAAACTCAGAATTTCAGAGATTCTCAGAATCTCGGAATCTCAGAATTTCACAAAATTTCAGAATCTCAAAATCTCGGAATCTCAGAATTTCAGAGAATCTCGGAATCTCAGAATCTCAGAAACTCAGAAATTCAGAGAATCTCAGAATTTCAGAGAATTTCTGAATTTTAGAATTTCAAAATCTCAAGCTTTCAGAATCTCAGAAACTCAGAATCTCAGAATCTCCGAATTTTAGAATCTCAGTAACTCAGAAACTCAGAATTTCAGAGAATATCAGCATCTCAGAATCTCAGAATCTCAGGATTTCAGAGAATTTCAGAATCTCCGAATTTCAGAATCTCCCAATCTCCGAATTTTAGAATCTCAGAAACTCAGAAACTCAGAATTTCAGAGAATATCAGCATCTCAGAATCTCAGAATCTCAGGATCTCAGAGAATTTCAAAATCTCCGAATTTCAGAATCTCCCAATCTCCAAATTTTAAAATCTCAGAAACTCAGAAACTCAGAATTTCAGAGAATATCAGCATCTCAGAATATCAGAATCTCAGGATCTCAGAGAATTTCAGAATCTCCGAATTTCAGAATCTCCCAATCTCCGAATTTTAGAATCTCAGAAACTCAGAAACTCAGAATTTCAGAGAATATCAGCATCTCAGAATCTGAGGATCTCAGAGAATCTCCGAATTTCAGAGAATCTCAAATTTCATAATCTCTGAATCAGAATGTTCCAAAAAAACTTACCAATAATTATTTTTGAATTTTCGGAAAAATCAACAGAACATAAGTTTCCGACCCCTTGAACAGTTAGGGATCTTGGAAAGTTCTGGAATAAATTTATAAAAAATAGAAGGCAAGAGGAATGGAGACGTCCATGCAGTCGGTCGTCTTGGGGGCAAGAATGAGAAAGAATAACGGGGGAGTGGGCTGGTCTCTCTCTCATTTATGAACCTCTCGTTTCTGTGTACTCTCTTGTCTTATCTTCAATTCGGGAGAAGAGAGAGGCTTCCAGTCGCAACCACAACACCGGTTTTCTCTCCCTTCCTGTCTCTCTTTCTTTTTGACTATCACTCTCCTTCACTATTTCTCCCTCTCTCCCCGCCGGCTGGCACTGATCAGACGGTGACAAAATAACATGTGGTGTTGAAGAGACGGAGTGTATTGAATGTTTCCCTCACTTTCGAAGGCTGTCGAGGAGGGGTGTTGTGGTCGGGGCCTCTCTCTTTTTCTCCTCCCAAAGCAAACAGAAAACGAGAGAGCACGCGGAACCGAGATAGCAGCGCGGAGACCAGCCCACTGCCCCGTCATTCTTTCTTGTTTTTCCCCCTAGACGACCGACTGCATGGACGTCCCCATTCCTTTCGCCTTGTATTTTCTATAAATTTTTTTCAGAACTTTCCAAGACCTCTAACTGTTCAAAGAGGTCGGAAAGTTCTGTTCTGATTTTTCTGAATATTCAAAAATATTTAATGGTAAGTTTTTTGGGACATTCTGATTCTCAGATTGTGAAATTTGAAATTTTCAGTTTTTTTTTGGATAGTTTCACTAAACTGATTCGGATGGGTATGGTGGCAAAAAATCGGTCACCTAAAGCTGAGAATTTCCACGAAGGGAATTTTGCGAAGAAATTATTTTTTTTCGAGTTATGACGATTTTTCAAAAGGTGAAGTCGAAAATCGGTCGATTTTAACTATAAATCGACATTTATCTTCAAAAAATGCCTGATGAAGTACCTCGAAGTTTATGTCTTTACGTATTATTTTATCTGAAAATTTTTTCGACATCGCGTTTGACCTGAAATTTCATAATTTTAGATTTATGTTGTGAAAAATTGTTCTACTACAAAAAATAGAAACAAAAAAGTTCTTTCGTTTACAATTTTAACTTTCCTGAAAACTCAAGAAATTACCAGAATGTGAGCATTTTTGACAATATTTTAAAAATTTTTGAAAAATCGTCATAACTCGAAAAAAAATAATTTCTTCAAAAATTCCCTTCGTGGAAATTCTTAGTTTTAGGTGACCGTTTTTTTTTTGATTTTTTGCCCTCATACCCATCCAAATCCGAGAGTATCACTTCGCGACTAATTCAGTTAAGTAAGGTTTTACACTCAGGTTGGAGTTAGAGAATGTGTCGCATATCATTGGAAAGCTTGAAGAATTTACGATATATTTATGTATCCAGTTTTTGCAGCGGAGTCCCCAAAATCTGAAACGTTGAGATTGAGACACTTAAAATTAAGACACTTAAAACAGTTGATTTTCACTTGGAAGATTTTGAATGATAAATGACACATCCTCCAACCCTGTCCTGGGTGTGGACCAGACTATTGTTAGATAGGACGTATCAAGGTTGATCACATTCAAAATTTGTCTTTTAAAAAGCGGTAGTCCCCACTTTTTCAGGCTACTCTAGCGACTGCTCGGGCTGATCTGGCGACTGCTCAAGCTGCTCAGGCGGTCCGGTTGCTCGTCAACCACCGTAAGTGTTATAAAGTAACCCGACAATAAATAGCTCTAATGTTTCAGTCGCACAGTTCGCTACCGCAAAGTGGTGATTGGCACTGGAGTCGGAACATACGACCAGGTTTGTTCGGCGGCTTTTTTAGTGGAGAGAGAGAGAGAGAGAGAGAGAGAGAGAGAGAGAGAGAGAGAGAGAGAGAGAGAGAGAGAGAGAGA